>NEWO01000644.1:282350-325887 GCA_003013225.1 Phalaenopsis aphrodite
GTGTGCTCACGCAAAAAATCAAAACATTTATAAGCATGATCTAAGGCCATAAGATATAGTAGTAATGAACAAGGCATCCTATCTAATAGAGCCTCCTAAAACACAACATGAAGCTTCGAATGGAGGAACAATGGAAAACCTAATGAAAGTAGGATTTAACCGTTTTCAATCTCTCACATCCCTATAAAACGACCAAGTTTCATGAAAAACTGATTTGTAACAGATTTGCTGTCAAATCATACACAAAATAAGAACTAACCATAGCGGAGATAGCAAGACACAGTCGGACTCTCGTCCGACGATCCGGGAACCGACCACAAAACCCTTTTCTTCTTACTCCCGAAGCCGCCCCGGCGACCACCTCATTACTCGCTGACGATGCAGCCTCGGCTGCTTGCCTTTCACCCTTTTCTTCCTTGGTATCGAAACGCACCTTCCTGCGAAGCCCCGCGTATCTGGGATCCACCCGGGGGATCGCCGCCTGTGGCTCCGGCGCAGCCGATATGGAAGGCGAAGATCCAAAGGATGCCCAGGTTCCGGCGATTGGAAGCCTCTGCTGCGGCCTAGCTTCCCGGAGATAAGGTTTTCGTGCTCTTTCGGTGACCGGGAACGCTGATGGCTTTCTCCTGGGGTTTAGGCCACGGTTAATGGTTCCAGACGAGCCGGGGGGTAAAAACCAGTCGCGGTTGAGGCCCGGCGGCGATGAGTCGGAGTCCAACGACATCGCCGGAAAATTTCCCGGAACTGTAGTCTGTTGACTTCGGATCTTAATATGATTTGAAAAGTTATATTGGATTAATATATTTTTTGGCTTACAATATGCTCTTCATTAATAATTTAGATTTTAACCATTTTTTTGTTTTTTTTTAAATTATTGTTTGGAACGAAATCAATTCAGTGTAATTTAATGGTTTATAAATATTGATGTTTCATGAATATGTTATTGTATGCATAAATTCGAGTATACGTGAATTTCCACCAAATTATTCTTGTTGAATCATGCTCACTTGCTAAAGTTGTTGAATTAATCTCATGTGTTGAAGTGATCAATCCAATCACTGTTACTTGAGAGAACAGCCTAGTCCACCTATGTGAGGGAAGCTATCATAGGAAGCAATCATGATTAATGAAAAGTTGTCATGACCAACAAGAATATATGTCAATCTCTTATTAAAGATGTCGCATGACACTTGTCGCTTAATCTTTTCACTTGAGTAACAATAATAACCATAGTATCGATAATATTTGATATATACATCACATTATTTCCATTATAACTCTTGAGAAAGAAGACATATAATATAAGATGTACTGCTTCAATTATTTTATTGATTCACTCTCTTGTTATAAACCAGAGGGATATGACAAAGAGGGGAACCTTTCTTAGTCTCTCTTTCCTCTTTGAAGTTTGCTTTCCATCTTCATTTTCATCTTTTACATTTTGAAATCCTGTAATCCAGAGAACCTTTGAAGAACTACCTCGCTGCTTATGAAGAATCATAATTTAATATATTTTCTAATATTCCCTCCAAAAAATCTATGCTGACACATTTTAATCATTAAATTTTAATTAAATTATCACTAAAATTATGGATAAACAATTGCATGTACAATTTTTATGACGATAAGAACAACTTCAATCAGTATGTTTTAATATAAATATAATTAAAGTAAATTTTATAACAATTAAATTTATTTTTAAATATGTCAGGGGTTTACATATATGTCATCCAATTTCTATGTATAAGGCTATCAAAACGGCTCCTTGTTCGCAAACAGATATATATATATATCAATGAGTGTCTCAAACCTTAGTGTGTTGGTGGCATGATCACTATAAGTCCTCTTAGGTCAAGAGTTCGATCCCACCGTGGTGTAGGAGCTCTAGAATTATATGCACATGATGCGGGCACTCATCATGGGGCCTAAATAAGCATGGGTTGTATTTTTACATATATATTGATGATTAGTATTTTTAATAAATTTAATTGACTACAAGTCTACAAAAGATTTATAATCAATTAAAATTATTAATTAAGAAAATAGAATAAAAATAATTAAATTAGATTCAACTGACGTTTTAATATAAACAATAATTTTTAAATCTTGCCCCAACCCTTAAAATCTTATAGCTACGTGCTTTGGGTTGCCAAAATAACTCTTTGTTCGTAAAGAGCTCGTGTCCGGTTCGTTTACACCTCTATCTGTGTATTTACATATCTAATGCCCAGGCTTTTACTTTTACATTTATACCATCAAAACACTATCATTGTAATTTTTTAAAAAAGCGAAATACACATTTTTCAAGCATAAGGATTGATACGTAAAAGTTAAAGTTGTAAATACATAAGGATCGATATGTCAATACATAAGCTGATGAGTAGCATGAACACATTTGATCGTAGATAAAGTCTTATTATGCAAAGCAGGAAATGGTGGGAAAAGAAACAAATCTCATTTGGTTGAAGAATCGGCAACAGCTTTGTCAAATGTGGACCTCACATGCTGGCACAACAATATGAGATCTTGGCAAGCATCTTTGAACACATCCTTTGCTGAATCACCTGCTTTTCACATTAAAAGAAAAATTACAATATTAGCAGCATTCATATTAACATTTTCTATGTATTTGGCTAAAAAAATAAAAGGAAGATTAGCATACATACAACTCAATTTCTATGTATTTGCATATCTAACAACTAAAGTTCAACTTTTGCATCCACACTACATTTGCTTATGCATGAAAATGTGCATTTAAAAGTTAAAATGGTGATATTTTTTACGTAATATGAAATATTTGTGGGTATAAATGTAAAAAAGCATGCAAAAGTAGTATGGATGCATTTATATAGATATATTTTATGGATAACCTTCTAAGCATGCATTGTTGAAAACAAGAGATTAGGAGAAATGATCTATAAAGTTTTGGAATGAGCATTTATTTATGTTTTTCTTATGGTCATGTCAACTTCATGGTAAAACTAAAAAAAATATACATCATAATTCTTCCATATTTATATATCTAACACCTAAACTTTAATTTTTAGATAAATGTCACCTTACCCATGCACGGGGCGGAACAAGTATTATTTTTAGGGCAGCCAGATTCACCAAATACCTTTTTTTTTTTTTAAGCACGGGTAAAAAATAAAAATTATGGGAAATTACCTAAATTAAATAAGAAAAAATATTAAATTTTATTATTTATATAGAGAAGTTAAAAATCCAAGGGGATAATTTCCCACTGTGGGCATAACCTGGTTCTGCCTCTACCTATGCATGAAAAGCTGTATTTCACATTTTAAAAGTTAAAATAGTGGTATTTTTGATGCGATACGAAAGACTTAGGTGGTATAAACATAAATAAGCAAAGTTTAGGGGTTAAATATGTAAATACATAAGAATTGGTTGGCATGTATGTAAATGTTCCAAAACCAAAATAATGGAAAGAATAGACAACCTTGCAGAGAAAGATAAAAGGGAAGAGCTTACTGTACCTGTAGTTTGAACTCTTATATTAACCTTATTTTCTGATGGATGAGGGATACTATACGCACAAAATTCAACCCGAGGGCTACAACCAAAAAAAGAAAAAAAAAATCTTATTAAAACCACATTTATCGCAGCAAAATGCAATCTTTCTTCAAATAAAATATCACCAAGCACTAGACCAGATGCCATTCAACAGCAGAAGAGACGACATATTGACACAATTTTTCCCTGCTTCTGTTTCACAATAATAATGCAGTTGAGACAACATATTCTTTCTATTAGTTCAGACCTTGGATAGCATGGATGAATAGATGTGTAAGTACCATAAGCTCATGTTAGTTCTAAACTACAATGGTAGTTTAAATATAGCATTATGTATCTTACGCTTTTAAAATGTTCAAAAAAAAAAACATTCATCAAGTATTGAAAAATATGGAGCGAGAAACAACTTCAATTATATCATACTTGACAGCTTTATCAATAATCCAAGAAAAAACTTACTCTTTGTTTAATAAGAATCTCAGAGAGTTTGCCAAGGTGTGGTCTTCATCCATCAAAGAAAAAGTTGAATTCCTTATATCATTCAATGATCCATGCTCCATTATAACTGCATATAAGAATCAAAATAAATAAATAAATGTATGCATATTAAATGAAAACAAAATGCCACCGAAACACTATGCTTTTTTCGGGCTTCATCTCCATCTTCTTCCTTCTTCAAACGTCTTCAAGTATACTTAAACCGCTATGTTTACGAACGACTTATATTCTTTTTCAATTTATTTATCATTCATGTTCATCCCATATGCTGTTTGAAACAAATTTATTAATCCCATATATTGTTTTCCCTTTTAGTCTGTAAGTTCTGTGAAAACCTTTTTCTTTTTTATTTGAAACTGACCCATGATACATTTATCAATAGGCAGATATATGGAATGAAGTATTTTTCAACATGTAACCATTATGCTACTATCTGCAGATTTGTTCATCTGCTGCTGAAGAAAATGCAATTAGGTAATTTTGATTTCCGCCCTTAAACAGTTTTATCTTAAGGCATTTACATACATAACACACAATTCTATATATCTCTGTGTGTGCGTGTGTGAAAATTTACAAATTCCAACTCTTGAAATCATCACATAAAACAAAATTGCACTCTCACAATGATAGACAACATTGGGTTTTGGTATCCTATTTTATTCATAATTGAATTCCGGCCAAACAGGATTAGTTGAAAATTTAAATCCTACTCTTTTGACAAATTCAATTGTATTATTAGTTAAATTTAGGATTTTTAAATCTTGCCAATCATGTGAGTTAAGGGAATTAATGATTTCTCACCTCAAAAATCTTAAACACTAAAACAAATAACCAGGGGATTATCAAGATTCAGCATGATAAACCAACAAGCAGATTCATTGGAAAATTTTTCTAATAAAATGAGCCGAGCTAAAGTATGATTAATATTAGATTTATAAGAGGAATCCCTAGCCTTTATTACTTGATATAGCTTTTATTCCCTTTTTATTTTTTCCCATTTATTTTATTTCTTTCCTATTTGTTTTATTTTGTTTTATTTCTTTCATTTGTTGTGTATATTATAATTGGCCTGAAATACCCCTCATTCTGTCAATAATATCATATTGCATGCTGCTCTATTCCAAATCTCAATAAGGCATCAGAGTCTAAACCTAGATCCAGGCTGCCGACAGCCCCACAAGGACTCCAAGCCGTCGGCCTCCTCAAGCAGTTCCCTCCCACCGCCGGCCTCCTCTAAAACCTCCGTAAGGACTCCAGTCTGCAAGCACAAGCCGCGGACTCCAACATGTGTGCTTCCCACTATTTTTTTCTTTTAGAGCTACCCTACTGTTTTTCCGGCGTCTACACCCACCTACAACAGAATTCCTGTAGCAGTGCAGCATCCCGTCAGGTATCCAGATTCCTGCAGTTGTATCTGCCTGTTGATGACCCTAAAAACCATATCTTCTTTGGCTCAGTCATAATTATAGTGGATTCATCCAACGCTAAGCCACCATCATAATGTATTCTTGGTTCCACCAGAGGATCGACTCCAAACTCTGCTCCCTTACAGATCATAGGACCAAAAGCCAACATGAACTTCTTGATCACAACTAATAAACTGAATGGCAGTAACTTCCTCCAATGGTCCCAAGAGGTCGCTTTGTTCATCAAAGGACGCGAGAAATTTGGCTACCTCACAAATATGATTCGTGAGCATCCAAAGACAGACCCGACATATGGAGCTTGGGAAGTGAAGCACTTCATGTTCATGTCGTGGTTGATCAGCTCTATGGAGACTTCGATTAGTCATTCATATATGTTCCTTCCTTTAGTTAGTACCCTCTGGATGGTAGTTCGCGATACCTACTTGGAAGTAAGAAATTCCGACCAACTGTATGAGGTGCCTAAGAAAATTCGGAGGGAAAACAGAGGTCAAGGATCGTGGTCCAGTACTATAATGACCTTGACAAAGTTTGGGGTTGTATTTTTGGTCGGGGCACTCTTCCGACCGCTCACGATGCTTTCACCGAGATTCATCAGACCAGAGCCAAAGAATTTTCATGCTCGGCACCTCTACTCCATCAGCCGAATCATCCTTCTTGATCTTGAATAGTACTCATACCTCGTCCGTGTCACCTTGGACCGGGCACCCCGCTTGTGATTACTGTCACAAGCTCAACCACACTCGAGATAAGTGTTGGAAACTTCATGGTAAACTGCAATACAAACCGTTGGCTATATCACGACAACTTCCATATTTACCAAAGTTCAACCAACTTCTACCCGGGGCATTATGGAATCCTTTGAATCCCTAAAAGACCAGATGGTGCAATTGATCAAGCTATTTGGAGTCAATCAATTCTCTACGAGTCTGTTGACCTCCCATGTCTGACAAGGTACTCTTCCTTTGACTCTCACAGTTTTTTTTCTCCTCTAGTTAGTGGATTGTTCATCTAGGTGCCACGAATCACATGACTGGATGGTGGCAAGCTTTCTAGACTTATTATCCATGCTCTAGAAAAGATATTGTCAGAATTGTTGATGGCGCATGTAGTTTCATTATTGGTAAATTGTCGATTGTACTAACGACTAGTCTAACTCTAGAGTCTGTTTTACATGTTCACTTGTTACAATGTAACTTGTTATTTGACAACAAATTAACAAATGATATTGATTGGGTTGTTAATTTCTCTTCTGATGATTGTGTTTTTCAGTATCGTCGTTCGAGGATGATGATTGGAACTGTTAAGAAGGTAGTTAAACTATACTACTTCCAAAAGAAGAGCACGAAGAGTGAGGGCACACCACTACAGAATTGTAGTTTGTCTTAGGTAATTGAATATTCCACTATGTTGTTGCATTCGCGTTTGGATCATCCTAGTTTCCAATGTTTAAAAATTTGAACCCTGATGGTTTCTAATAAAAATCTTTCTGATTTTAATTGTGAGACATATCAGTTAGTCAACATCATCGAGTTCATGACCCATCCCACACTTACAGACCTTCTGCTCATTTCTCATTCACAACAACCTATGGGGATCCTCTCGCACTTCTAGCTATAAACCAATAAATGGTGGTTTCTAACTTTGATCAATGGCCACACTCGAATGACGAATGTCTACATTTTAAAAGACAAATTGGTGATTGTTGTCACCTTCCGAAATTTCTACACCTTTATTTTAATTCAATTTAAGACTCTTATTCAGGTCCTTCAGAACGATAATGTCGTGAGTTTTTCAACTGTATTTTAGATGAATTCTTAATGAATAAGGGCATCCTCAATCGTAGCTCGTGTACGAACACTCAAAAAATAAGGTGAAGGAGAGGAAAACTATCACTCCCTCGATGTTTTTCGCTTCATTATATTTCAATTCAATGTCCCGAAATGATTTTGGAACGATGTCATTCACACTGCCACCTATCTTATAAATAAAGCACCCTCTAAAATTCATAAATTTTGGCCCTCCTTAGTTGTCCTGATACCATGCTTCCCTACCAATCGAGTTTTCTCCAAATTATATCCCAAGATTTTTGGGTGCACTACCATTATTCGAAACAATGCCTCCACACAGAGAAAATCTGATCTCAAATCCATAAAAAGTATCTTCCTAGGATTCTCCATTACTTAAAATGGGTATTGATTTCTTAATACTACCACAAACAAGCTCATAGTGAGGGGAAGCTCGGGTTCCTATGGATGTTCCCCCCATTGCTCATGCCATTGAGGAGTCCCATGTTCCGTTGAGTGCACTGTCTCCTCTCACTGTCCTTGTCTACACTCGGCGCATCCGTTTCAATGACTCCACTTTGTAGTTCGCAACCTTCTTACAGAACCATGACTCCACTCCGAGCGCATTCTTAGCACGACCCCTCCTCCGAATGAGGAAGTGAGTTCTCCGAGTAAGGTACACAGTCAAACATGCTTGCTCTATTTTTATGATAATATGTATCTTACTGCAGTTTATCGCCGACTTACAGAGCATTTGTTGCTGCCCTGACGGACCATCAAATCCCAATTACTATTGAGATTGTTCGTGCTGATCTAACATGAAAAACAACAGTAATGGAGGAGATGAATGTCCTTCGGTGAAACAATATGCGGGACCTCGTTAATCTTCCTCGGAGTAAGAAAGTTGTGGGATGTCGATGAATTTTTAGCACTAAGTTCAACTATGATAAATTCTTTGAACGCAACAAGGCACGACTGATTGCAAAAGGGTACTCTCAAACATATTTGGTTGACTATGGGAAGACATTTGCTTTAGTGGCTAAGTTAAACAATATTCGGGTCATGTTGTCCCTTGCGGAGAATCTGGATTGGTCTTTATTTCAGTTAGATGTCAAGAATATGTTCTTGAATGGAAGGCTTACAAAAGAGATATACATGTCTCTCCCTCCTGACTTTGACTCTAATGCCTTCAGAGGACAAGTGTGCAAGTTGCAAAAGTCCCTCCATGGACTAAAGTAGTCCCCAAGAGCCTGGTTCGGCAAGTTCACAAAGGTGGTCGTGGATTATGATTTTACTCGGGTTGAATCGAATCACAGTCTCTTTTTCCCATAATCCTCTAATGGTTATATAGCTATCATTATTGTTTATGTTGACATTATTGTTCTTCCAGGTAACGATCACCCAGCAATGAAGTCTTTGAAAAAATTATTGCTAAGTCATTTGAAATGAAGTAATTGGGATCTCTTTAGTACTTCTTAGGCATGAAAGACTCGGTCATCTCAAGGCATCTATCTCAGCACAAATATGTGATTCATTTATTGACAGAGAGCAACCTTCTTTTGCGTAAACCAATAACTGTCCCTATGTATCGCAATGAAAAATTATCTAACATTTTCAAAGTTGTGTATGTCAAGCGTCTTGTGAGGAAACCCATTTACCTCGCTCATGTTCGCCCCAACATATACCACGCAATTGGTATTGTGAGTTAATTCATGCATGACCTCTATGAACACTATCTCCAAGCTATCCACCGGACTCTCTGCTATTAAAAGGTACATTGGGCTCATGTTTGTTTCTCTCGTCACACCTCTCGGTCTATTATTATTTATACAAATATTGATTGGGTCGAAGTTTAATCCCTTCATCTAAAAGAAAAAAAATTATTATCTTTGATCTAATTTCAATGTTTCAAGAACAATTATTGAGTTGATGATAAGAAGTTTAGTTTTCTTTGATTTGTTTGGTGTTGCACTTAGACTTGGTGTGGATGTGAAAACAAACCTCTTGATTTGAATACATGTACACTTATTATTATTAATTACTACAAAGAAAAAAAAATAATCACCAACTTGCATTGTTGAATTAATGGTTGCATCAGGGATCGGCTTTAAGCCCATATCTTTTTGCTTTAGTTATGGATGGTCTTACTGGACATCTACAGGAGGATGTACCATGGTGTATGTTTTTTGTTGATGATATTCTTCTTGTGGATAAAACGAGAGAAAAAACCCAGGAAAAATTTGAATTATGGAGGTCTACATTGGAGTCTAAAGGCCTTCGTTTAAGTAGAACTAAAACTGAATACATGGAATGTAATTTTAGTTGTAATATTTCTAGTGACAGAAGTGTGACTTTGGGTGATCAAATTATTAAAAGGTGTGAACGATTTAGATATCTTGGGTTCGTTGTCCAAAGAGATGGTGAAATAGATGGGGATGTTAATAGTAGAATTCAAGTTGGTTGGTTGAAGTGGAGGAATGCTTCGGGCCTTTTGTGTGATAGAAAAGTACCGCTAAGACTGAAAGGAAACTTTTATAAGACGGTGGTGAGAGCTGCAATGCTCTATGGCGTTGAATGTTGGCCTTTAAAAGAGAAGCATAATAATAAGTTAAGTGTTGCCGAGATGAGAATGATTAGGTGGATGAGTGGCTTTACACTTAGAGACAAAATGCAGAATGAATATATTCGTGATAGGGTTGGTGTAACTCCTGTGACAGACAAAATTAGAGAAAGTCGTCTTAGATGGTTTGGTCACATTAAACGTCGACCATCTGATGATCCGATTAGGAGAGTAGATGTTTTAGATTCGACTTGTGTTAAGAAAGGTAAAGCTAGACCTAGGAAGACTTGGGCTTATTGTGTTAAAAATGATCTTAATTTACTAGAACTAAATGAAAATATGACACTAAATAGGACGCAAAGGAGAAAAATGATTCATGTAGCCGACCCCACGTAGTGGGATCAAGGCTTTGTTGTTGTTGTTGTTGTTGTTGTTGTTGTTGTTGATTGGGTTGAATCGATTCATGATTGATGTTCCACCTAGGGTTATTGCTCATTTATATAAGAAGATCTTGTCGCGTGGAAAAGCAAAAAAATATTTGTGATTGCCCGGAGCAATGCTGGAGCTGAATCCCGGTCCAAGCCCTTGGGGGTCTATGAAGCCCTCTGGTTATGCATCATGTTCCGCGAACTTCGTATGTTAATTTTCGTCGTGCTGCAGCTATTCTGTGATAATAAGGTTATCATCATCATTGTTTATTATCCAATCCAGTACGCTCGGACCGAACATGTGGAGATCGACGGACACTTCATTGAGGAAAAGATTGAATCTAGAAAAATTTGTGTTTTTTTTTTTTGCCCTCTAGTGGTCAACTAACAAATATCCTCACCAAGAATCTTCTTTGTCATTTATTTGATGACTTTAAATCCAACTTGAACATGACTAACATCAATACTTCAACTTGAGGGGGAGTATTAGAATTATAACAACAATCTCTAGCCGTTATTACTTATTATTAGTTTTTATTCTCTTTTTATTTTTTTCCTATTTGTTTTAGTTTGTTTTATTTCTTTCTTATTTATTTTATTTCCTTTTATTTCTTTCCTTTGTTGTGTCGATTGTAATTGGGTTTAAATACTTATCATTCTATCAATAATATTATGTTGTGTTGTTCTATTCTAAATCTCAACATGATAAACACACGAGCAGATTCAGCGAAAAATAATTTCTAATAAAATGAGCCAAGCTTTAGTATGATTAAGCTAAAAAACTTTATTGTCCTTCATCATTTAGTATTGCAACCATTAATTCAACAATGCAAGTTGGTGATTATTTTTTTTTCTTTGTCGTAATTAATAATAATAAGTGTACCTGTATTCAAATCAAGAGGTTTGCTTTCGCATCCACACCAAGTCTAAGTGCAACACCAAACAAATCAAAGAAAACTAAACTTCTTATCATCAGCTCAATAATTGTTCTTGAAACATTGAAATTAGATCAAAGATAATAAATTTTTTTCTTTTAGATGAAAGGATTTGGCTTGAGACATATAGTGAGTGGAATTTCACTGTAATTAAATATTACTATTTTTAATGTATTTAAATAAAGTTAACAAGCCAACATCTCTAGGTTATAAGATTGAAATTTGCATATGGCATTTCATTTGCTAGTCGCAATGTTCTATTAGTTTGTCCCGTATATTTTTTTATTATATCATTCTTTTTAGACTCAAGTAATCTTTGTGCAAATAACTAATTGCCTAAATTATTATTGATGACTTTTGGCATCTCAATAACAGACGCATGCAATTTCTTTCTAAATGTTAGGAGCACTAATTTCATTACACCATATAGCATATTTAATGATAATTTTTTTACAAAAAATTCATCCTATTAAGCTATAAAGCACGCAATTCATCAGACTACACCATTTACTTTTGCAAATAGGCTCTTCAAGCTCTATCCAGTGATTTGGATGATATTATAAAATCATTTTCCTTAATCTTGGATCAGCTAAAATATCATCCAAATTTCTACAAAGTTTCTTTGAGCTTTATATTATTGTTATCAACCAACTAAATATTGTTGAGTTCATTTGCATCCCACAATTTTTTAAAGTATCTTTTCATAGCTAACTAAAATAAAAAGTTAAATAGAATGAAAATATAAATACAAAATATATGCTTAATAGAAACATCTAAAAAATTAAATTGAGTAGTTGATGAAATAAATTATAAATTCATGGATTGCAGACCAAGTAATCAAATTAGCGAACCATGTGACGTCTCTGAGGAGTTTCACGAATGTAGATCAAATTATTCTTGATAAACAAAGAATGAAACTATGAGACCAGCTACGAGTCAAGTTTTTAATTAATTGCTCAAAAAAATTGAATGAATTCAACTGCCAACTGTGAACAAAGGAAGAAAACCCCCCTTCATCGGATTCATTTCATCGGTTTTCTAACAAGATGGGAAGAAACTTCACATGAAAATGTTAGAAAAGTGTAATTGGTGGAAAAATTTAAGCAAATATTGTCAAGCGATAAAAATCGAAACTTTAGATCCTATGAAAAGTTGAATCAAACTTCTGTAAAATAATAATTCATGTAATGGATTTAGAGAAGGAAGGTAGCCTTGATTTAAACTAAATCTTGCCATACCGTCGGTCTGGACAAAATAGAGCCGCGGATTTGATAAATCTGGATTTCACAAAACTCGGGCGTAAATCGGATTTAGTGAATCCGGGAACGCAAAAGAAAGATGTGAAGATATCTCCTCGATTGTTTCGGGTAGGAGCGGAGCGGAATGAGGAGAAAGATGGGAGTTCGGGTCTCGCCGCGATCTCGACGTCGCCTTCCCAGCTAGCTCTAATGATGACTGTATCGCGAGGGTACGGTTGCGAAGGCGATGGTTTTGGGCGAAACCAGGGAGGGGGAGGATTTGTGGCAGAGAGGGGAAGGGTCTTCGGGCGAAACAGGCAGAGGGGGAGTGATGTACCCCAGAGGCAAGGGTTTCGTGGGGGTGGCGGGAGGCCGAGCAGGGAAGGGTTGGATAGGTTTGCGGACTTGCGGTTTTAATTTTATTAATTTATTTTTTTTTATATATATATATGCTATCCAATTAATTACAATTAAATTAATCTATATGTAAATAGTTATTAATTTAAAATATATATTTTAAAATAAATTTATAAGTAATTATTAATTAATATAGTTAAAAAACAATTAATCAGCCATTGTTAAAAGTTAATTTATTACTTAATACTTAATTATTAATTTTTAATGTTTACTTAGTTTAGATAATAAACTATTAACAAGTGAAACAATCATAAATTTTATAGTGTAATGATGAATAATTACACACCCTGAATATGGTGTAAGAATGCACCCTGAATACATAACGATACACATTCAAAGACGGTGTAACTACGCACCTCGAAAACGATATAACGATGCACCTTAAAAACGACATAACCACAAAACCAAAAGACAACACACCCCAAAGACGGTATAACAATGCATCTCAAAAAATAAATAATGTAAACAACGCAGTCCAAAGAAAGTGTAATAACACACCTTAAAGACGATGTAATGACGTACCATAAATATAATGTAATAATACACTTTTGAGTATGGTGTAACTCCCCGTAATAATTGCTTTCAACCATCATACTCAAAATAAGGTGATGTTTTCCAAACTCCTAGAGCTCCCTCCTCACAACTTCCTACTACAGCCTATGATCTATGTGATTCACTGCAACTGTAACCCCTTACAATGACCTTGGCGACCAATTAACGTTACTATTGTTCCCCACCACAACTTGCGTGACCAACTACGACATATGTGATCCATAGCTCAAGCAACTCCTAACTCTAACTTTGATGGTCTGCAGACGTTATTACAGCTCCCCGTCGCAACATATGTGATCAACTACGATATACATGACTCACAACTTATGCAGCTTCAAACTCTAGCATCTGCAACATAAACACACTATTCAGCTCACCATTACAACTCATGTAACCAACTATGACATACATAACTCATAGCTCATGCAACTCTCTAATACAATCTCTACACCCAACCAACTCTTCTGAAAGCAATCATTTATAACCTACATGACCAACTACTATTACGACTTTTAACAACCGCCTCAATGATAAGATATCACTACAACTACCGTACAAAACATTCATGACTGTCCACTGCCTTCATAGCAATCGAGGACGACATTTAAGTCTTATTACATCTATTATCACAGAGCTATGTTGCACATTAACTTTGTAATTTCATATTCTTTAATTTAAAAGAAGGGTGGGCTTATGTGGTCATAATTACATAGAGAATTATTTCAAATTTGGGAGACCCTATGGTATTTTCCCATTTACAGGGATTTTCACGTAAAAAATCGAGTTTTCTTCTCCTGCTTGCTTCTCTTCTACCTATGTGTGTTGGATCTCGCATTACGTCGAGATGTTAGTTTATTACCTTATCGCCATGAATCTCCCGACACACATAAAAAATGAATCTTATAACTTTAATTTAAAACATGAAATTAAAAAATCATCAACAATATAATTATATATAAGAAATATTTAGATAGACTTCATGTAAACACATAAGAATTGTGTGGAATGCACCTAAATGCCCCCCTAAAAAATATTTGAATATTCATTTTAAAATCTATAATTCGTACCGCACAAAATTTTAAATTAATTAAATTCCGGTGGGTAAACGACCGTTTGGGACAGCTGTAGCTTTTTGAATAATTTACTGATAAACTGATTAAAAATAATCTGTTGATAAGCTAGGTGCGGTGGCTATTACAAATATTTATTTTTTGGAAAAGCCAGACTATTGTCAATAAGCTCCCACCGGTGTGAAAAAGTTGTTTTCTGCATTTTGAAAACACATAAACTGTCAAAACTCAGTTTACCCAAATAGACCAGGTGCAATTTCAAAACGCCACCATACCAAATAAGCTGCCCCAATTAGGCCCTTAACAACTTCAGAATTTAAACTTTGGCATGTCTAAAGAGAAATTTAGCAAAATCAAAGAATTTAAAATTTGTAAAATCCCATTCAAATTCTGCATTCTTTAAAATCTTCCCAGAAATCGTACCTATCTAATTCCGCGAGGCAACTTACCCTTTTTTCCATAACGTGTGGCTGATCGTCTATTTTCTTTTCCCCTTTAGCCTTCCCCTTTATCTAGTAAAATCTAGGACTCCATGCTTTCTTCCCCAAAGTGCTTCCATGTCTTCCTCCTCTCCTTCGCCCCTTCTGCTATCCAACGGCCTCTCTCTTCTCCATTCTCCCCTTCTATGTAAGTTATTAGAACTATTTTTCTTCTATAAATTATACTCCGAGAAAATGTGATATGTACTCCGCATCTTAAACTTTATTTTCCAGCTTTTATATGAATAACGCTACTTTGCATTATGATTTGTGAGGAAAATACATTTAATGAGTTTCTAGAACTGTTGATCGCTCATACATTGTTCCTAAATTTGGGATTTTTTAGTTTCTTTCTAAATTTTGAAGAGATGATGAATCAATTCACCTAGAAAACACTGCTCTGAGAAATTTTGATTTATCAGAGAACTACAAGGAAACTGAAGAGGGATTTTATTAGTTTGAAAGCTCTAATTTTCTGAGAAAAACTCTATAGTTTTCCTATCTTAATCAGAATTTATTTCCTCACTCCTCTTCGACTCAGCCATTCTATTCTGTCTCTGTGTAGGTATAAATTCCACTAAGATTTTCTCACGTTGTTCCCACCAGCTGTACCCAACAAAGCTGCTTAATTTTAAACTAAGATGCGGTTTGGAGAAATTTACTGAAGAAAATACTCTAACTAGTCGAAGAACTGTGCTCGGATTGATTTCAACTCTCTCTGCATTTGGCATATCGACACACATAACTAATGGAGCTGGGTTGCCTGTAGAGCAAAGGCCAAGACTATGCGATGAGTCATGTGAGAAGGAGCTTGAAAATGTACTTTTTGATTCATATTGCCTCACTTGTTTTATAATATTACATGCACACCACAGAATTCTTGTTTATTTACATATCTAACACTTAACTTTCATATTTACATTTATAACGCCCAATACTTAAACATCACATAAGAAAATACCATCATTATTAACTTTTTAAAAGTGAAACACATATTTTCATGCATAGGTGTATGGTACCAAAGTGTTATAAATATCTAACTTTAGGTGTTATGTATGTAAGTACATAAGACTTGTGTGGCATGCATGTAAATATGACTGAAACTTTCAGAAAATATGAAGCTCTGAATCCTAGTATACTGCAGATGTTAAGGATTTATTTCATTTTATTTTGGCTCCCTATATTTGCAATTATGGTCATTCAGATGTCATTGTAGTTTTGTTCATTGTTTAAGATAATTACTTGATGAATCAAGTTTTGATACATCTTTAATAAATTTTGCTGAATTCTTTTTATGTTTTATTCAACTTGATGAATCAAGCTGCTAAATTTTAGCATGATCTCTACCTCATGACAGTCTAAGTTCATCATCTTTCCAGAGTTACACAGATAAACTTGTATTTATCTTGTTTTTTGCTATCCTAAAATCAAGAAAAATTTATATGCACGCCACTCATTTCTCATGTATTTACATATCTAACGCCTAAAGTTCAACTTTTACACATATTCCACCTTAACCAAGCATGAAACGGTGTATTTCACTTTTTAAAAACTAGAATAGTGCTATTTTTAATGTGATATGAAAGATTTGGGCTGTATAAATATAAAAATCAAAGTTTAGGTGTTAGATATGTAAATACATAAGAATTGAGTGGTATATATCTAAATGAAATGCCACCAAAGTCAATCTAAAAAGAACATATTGATATCTTAAATGATGTCAAAATTGCTCTATTGCTCGTTAAGGCCTCAAGAAAGCCATTAACATTAATTACTATCTCTCTCTTAAACAGTTGTCTTTTAGCCTGATTTGACTCATCCTTCTTTGTCTAAAAGGTCAACTGGGTCTTATTTGTAGTTGTCTCGGTATCTTTTACGAATAACATTGGATCCAACAACTTTACGTAGAATCTTCCAATAACACAACAATACTCATAACATAAATGCAATTCAATCATGATAAAATGTGAATATGTTAATGTTTTGAATGTTATCATGAGATGATTACTTAATAGTTATGGCTTTTCAATTTCATATACTTTTTAAAATGTGGTTGCAAATTGTTTATTTCTATTTCATTTGCAATTAGGTGCCAATGATAACAACAGAAACAGGTTTACAGTACAAGGACATACAAGTTGGTGTGGGTCCAACTCCACCTGTTGGTTTTCAGGTATATTTTATTTATTCATTAATATTCAAAAGAATATGATTTTAAGGTGATTATTTATTTATTTATTGATTGTCATCAATAGCTCTAGGTTTCCCAGCCTATTCTCCATTGCATCACTTATTTTGAGTTTATGGGTGCAGCCTCTTTTTTAAGGATACGTCCGAAGAGAAATAGAGGCTGTAAATGAATTGAGTCGTGACGAGTATTACATTGTTCAAGCTCATTCATCTATTTATTCATCGAGCTCCAGACGAACTTGAATACACCCAAAAATTCAAAATATTATTGAATATTATTAAAGTCATAATCAAGCATCAGTGACTGTTTGTAGGATGTCAATTATTTAATGAAACTGAGGAGATTTTTAATATATACATTTAATCAATTGCTCAATGTTTTTATTATGCTTTCACTTTCATTAATATAATAAATTTTGAACTGTCTATAACATATAATGTTATGAAAGCCTAGATTAAGTTATAAAAAATCATTAAATCATTATTAAATGAGCATTTTATCAATTTTTGGGTAAGTCGTTTGAAAAAGCAAACAATATTTGCGCTTTTTGACATAAAGCTTTAAAAATTTGTATAATTTTGTCCAACTATTTAAATAAATGAAAATAAAGAGTCTTATATAAGGAAGAATCAAAGTTCTTCATCGAGCGTATTAATCCCTCAAAACCCTACCCAAAAGGTGATAATAGTGCTACTTTCGATGTGATATTAAGGATTTGAGTGTTGTATGAGTAAATATGAAAGTTTAGGTGTGAGACATGTAAATCCATAAAAATTGTGTTCTACATATGTAAATTTCCCTTCTTTTAACTATAGTGCTGAAATTGCGTTATAATGACAGAATAAATAATTTGATTTATCTCCTTTTTTATATCAGGTTGCAGCAAATTATATTGCCATGGTACCAAATGGGCAAATATTTGACAGGTGAGAACCTGAATCGGTTTGATTGTGAAATATAGCACTTTAATGCCTGCTTTATGTTTCTTTCTACTGAAATTGATTCTTAGTGTAGATGGCTCTTCATTGATACTAGAATAACATTCTAGTTTTATTATGGATTCAATTCCATTTAAACTTTCATTTACATGCATACTACTTAATTCCTATTTATTTACATATCTAACCCATACACCTTACTTTTTCCATTCATAACACCCAAATATTTCACATCTCATAAAAAATATACCACAAATTTAACTTTAAAAAGTGAAATACACTACATGTAAGGTAGCATATATGTAAATATTGAAGTTTAGGTGTTAAGACATGTAACTATATCGGAATTCAATGGTATGTATGTAAATCTTCCTTTAAAATCTCATTTGAAGGTGATACAAGGAAATGGTGAGGAAGAATAGTCTCTCCATTATATTTGCTTTGATTTGGTTGTAGTTCATATGTATGTTTTTCATGCTTGATTGTGCTTGACTCAGCAATTAGCTCGAGTTCTACTTATTTTTACAAACTCGTTACTTAATGCTTGAATGAGAACACGGATTTATTTGATTGTGTTCAGGCCAATAGAAGCTCAACATACATATTGTTAAAATTTGTGTAATGTATGGTCTTATTTGTAAATAGATGAAGTTCGGGGATTTATTTGTAAATGTTGTAACTTGTAAGGCTATATATAAGCCAATTACCAATGAAATAAAAAGACGTTTTTTGAGCAATCCTTTCTTTATGGTATTAGAGCCATAACCTAGTAGCCTTGGATCTTTGCAGTCGCCTTCTTTCCATTAAAGTTGATCGCAACAGTATCATAGAGTTTGGTCACGAAGTGCTATTTTGATCAATTGGGAAGAAGAAGAAGAACGACAGGCTCGAGTGGTGTAGCTAGGACCGAGATTGCCTTTGAGATCGTGTGGGCTAAGGCATAGGATCGATCATTGTGGGAGGCGCTGCAAGGAGAACATAGATCGCTTTGGTTGTTTGAGTGAGCGAGCAAAGAAGTGGCGCTTGTGGCTTCATGTAGAGAGAGACGGAAGGCGTCGAGGATACAAAGTTGGGAAGGTCATAGAGAGGCTCACGAAACAGGGATTGCAAGCAGATCTATGTGAGGGAGTGGCGACTTCAGTATCGGGAGATAGAAGCGGAGCATTGATCGTGCAGAGAGAGTCACATGAGGCTACACTCTGAGTTGATTGGACTTTCAGGTATGCAATCAACTTTGGCTGCCTCAAGCTCAGATATGACAGATGCTCAGGGGGAGACATGTAAGTGCTACAACTGTGGAGAAGTAAGGCACCTGAGCAGAGCTTGTCCAAAGCCACCCAAAGAGAGAGAAACATGTGGATATGGACAATCTAGAGGTCGCGATCGTAGCCGAAGAGGCCAAAGAGGTGAAAGAGGAGACAAATCTGATGGTAGCGGAGGACGAGAAAGAGATGGGTGATCTTTATCGATGAGGATCACAATTTATTGGAGATGCTGAAGAGGAAGTAGAGAGCGACATGTGATGTCATTGGGGATGCATCTGCCTTATCGTCATCCAAGTGCAAATGTCCACTTAGCAAAATATAATCATAATACACATGTTATTGCCTCTATATCCACCACAAAATCACCATAATGAATAGTACTTCCGGGCATCTCGACATGTGACAGGTAACACTAGGGAGTTCCCTTCTTATACACATCTAGTAGTTCCAAAGAGTATTCAGATAGTGATGACACAACACAACCTGTTGTTGGTAAGGGTTTAGTATGGTGTACCGATTCTATGACTTTGTCAAATGTTTGACATGTTCTTTCCTTTCCGTTGACTCTCCAATTAAAAATGTATTGTTTTTTTTTTATATATTTCACAGGTAATCTTCCAAGAGAAAGGGACGGGTCAAACACTTTGGACTGAAATGTGACATAGCAGACTCTGGTACTTGGACCGAGAGGCGATGGACTCGGCTCTGACATCCATTGTAGAAAGCGTTGCAGTAGGAGAATCTTGAATGAACGTCAAGGATGTGACATCACAAACGAATGAGACATTTTAGTCTTTGTTTATTGAGTCGGTTGTATCCATCTATGTATGAAAAGACAAATAAGGAGAAATTGGTGTGTGGTGCTTGTGAGTTTGGCAAGCTCATAACGAGCTCTTATGTCAGTTATGGGAAAAGAAGCTCTGACGTGTTTGATTTGATACATTTTGATGTATGGGGACCTTGTTCTACTAATTCTGTGAATGATTATCCTTATTTTGTTACGTTTATTGATTGTTTTTCTCGTGTTACTTGATGAGACAGAAGAGTGAAGTGGTTGCTTATTTTAAAGATTTTCACAAGGAAATCCAGCTCCAATATGGTGCAGTTGTGAAGACACTGAGATTTGATAATTGGATAGAATATATCAACAAAACATTTGGGAACTACTTGTCAGCTTAAGGGATGTAACACCAAATCACATGTTCATACACACTAGCACAAAACAGAGTAGCAGAGAGGAAGAATCGACATCCTTTAGAGGTAGCCCGAAGTATGACGATAACAATGACTGTCTCGCAACAGTTATGGGGCAAGCAATGTTGACAGTCACTCAATTGATTAACAGGATGTCTTTAAGAGTTGGAGTGGAGGTCTCATTATCATATGTTGAAAGGAGATCATAATGGGATCCTTCCATTGAAGGTATTTAGATATGTATGCTTTGTGAAAGACAATAGACGCTATGCAAGGAAGTTAGATCCCAGAGTTACGAAATGGTGGGTTATTCTGCTACTTAGGAAATTTATGTTTGCGGGAGCCTGATTGAGAAGATGCTCTTTGTAAGTATAGATGTGTCATTCAAAGAGTTTGAATCATACTACACTCTGGAGCTGAATTCACCATTCGGTGACTCGCAGGCGTTGAAGATATGAGCCAAGAGAGAGTGAGTAGTGGTGGTGATGAAGTGGTGCAAGTGAAAATAATGTCATGTCCTGTGATATGGGATGAATCAACCGAGGAGACAAAAATCGAGGAGATTGACTCCAAAAGTGGTAGGATTTAGGTTGGAGGTGAGTTAAGGATTTATACACGGAGAAAGTAAACTAAGGGAATAGAATTTGTAGTTTCCCCAACTATTGAGACACCTACACCATTCACATTTGATTTAAACTCCTAGGTGATATTATTTCTCCTTCGTTCATTCTTTCCCCTCAACGTTAAGGAAGACTTCTCGCAATAATGCAGGACATCCTCCTGTTCGTTTTGGGTGAAAACTTGACATTGCAAACTTTATTTCTTATTCAAACATCTCACATTTGTATGGAGTGTTCATTACATCATTGAACTTTGTCTCTATACCTAAGTGTTGACAGCTTGCTTAATAAGATCCTCAGTGGAAAGTGGCAATGCATGAAGGGTTTGAAGCTCTTGATAAAAACAAAACATGGGAGATTGCACCACTCCTAATAGGAAAGCAAAAAGTTGGATGCAAGCGGATCTTCATGGTAAAAAAAACTTCAGAAGGGAATGTGGAGAGGTAGAAAGCAAAACTAGTAGAAAAAAAGGTACAATCAAACATATGACATTGACTACAATGAAATCTTTGCACCCATAGCAAAAATGAGCACAATGAGGACACTGACTTCTCTGGCTATGAATTCTGGATGAAGATTCCACCAACTAGATGTGAAGAACGCTTTTATTCATAGGAGTTACTGGGGAAGGTATATATGGAGATACCACTAGGATTCAATACATCCTAGACAGTGGGCAAGGTGTGTAGACTTAGGAAGTCACTGTATAGCTTGAAACAGTCTTATTGAGCTTGGTTTGACAAGTTTAGAATGAAGATGATTAGCATGGGATATCAACAGATCAATGCGGACCACTCAGTGTTCTTTCGACAACATGAAGGTCACACTACCATACTTGTTGTATATAATTATCACTAGTAATGATGAGAAAAAGATTGTTCAACTGAAGGTAAGATTGGAGAAGCAATTTGAGGTAAAGAATCTGTGATAACTTAAATACTTTCTTTGGATTAAAGTGACCCATGGACTTGAGGGGATGTTCCTTTCCCGGAGAAAGTATGTACTGGATCTTCTCATGAAGACAGGTATGCGAGGATGTAAATTTGCAGTTTCTCCAATTGATCAGAAGATCAAGCTCAGTACAAAGGCAGGTAAATCAGTTGATCGTGGGGGGTACCAGAGGTTGGTGGGTCGCCTGATATATCTATGCTACACTCGACCCGATATTTCTTTTGCAGTAAGTGCGGTGACTCGCTACATGCATGATTCAAAGAAGGGTCATATGGATACAGTGTATCGTATTCTGAAGTATTTGAAGAGTGCACCAGAGAAAGTTTTGATATTTAGGAAGAATAGACATGTAGATATTGAGGTATTTTGTGATTTTGAATGAGCGAGTTAATGTTGATGACAGGAGGTCTACATCTGGATACTGCATGTTCGTAGGGGACAACTTGGTCTTCTGGAAGAGCAAGAAACAGTCGGTAGTAGGGAAATCAATAGCTGAGACAGAGTATAGGGTCATGGCCTTAGGAGTTGCTGAGATATTGTCGAGAGACTTTTTGGTAGATCTCAAGGTGGACCAAGAAGCTTAAATGAAGTTGAGGTGCAACAACAATTAGCGATCAACATTGCCAATAACCCAGTGCAACATGATAGAGCCAAACATGTGGAGATTGATAGGTTCTTCATCAAGGAAAAGCTAAATATCAAACTGCTGAAGCTAATTTATGTAGTAACTGGAGAGCAAGTGGCTGACTGCCTCACCAAAGCACTTAGCTTATTACATTTGTCTAGGTTATGTGACAATATGAGCTTAGTGTTGAGATTTGTACGTAATGTAGGGTCCTATTTGTAAATAGATGAAGTCTATGGATTTATTTGTAAATGTTGTAACTTGTAAGGCTATATACATGCCCTTCTTCAATGAAATGAAAGGTGGTTTTTTGAAAAATCCTTTCTTTACATATCATGAATATAAGAAGCATAAAAAAATATCATGTGGCAACACAATTTTTTTTTTATTATTTACATGTGACCTTACAGTAGGCTTTATTTTCACTAATAGTTCGTATTTGACCCAATAAATAAATGAGTGAAATGTAAATTAAAATTTTCGGCCCGTGATATTTTAAGATGGACTAATTCCATTGAAAATCTGGAATTGTAAGTTGTATGTGCTAATGAAATAATAGATTCATTTTTCATCCCTATTAAAGCAATGAACAATTTCAAACAAATTTTTTTAATAATATTTATTTTATTCTTGATGCAATTTCAGTTCTTTGGAGAAAGGTCAGCCCTACATATTCCGTGTTGGTTCTGGTCAGGTATGCTAATTGAACTATGAGCATTTTATCTTTGTGGACAATCCATTTCTTTCCTTCATTAATGAAGACAGATGGAGGTCCAATGCTTTCTTATGAATCAATGTGTTATAACTTGCAACACTTAAAAATAATATATGAAGAAAGGAGTTACTTCTTGGGCTATTTGTGTGCTAAACTGTAGGGGTGTAACTTAGTCGAGCCGACACGTGAGCCGGCTCTGACTCGGTTTGATAAGTAGCTTGTGAGCTGAGTTCAATGAGCCAACAAAATAAAGCTCAAGTCAACATAAACACAACTTGTTAGCTCATGAACTGTTCAAGTTTAAAAAAAAAAAGTAATATAAAATATGCTCAAAATACATTAAAACTCAGGAAATTTATTTTCAAATTATTAAAAATATTTTAAAAAATAATATTTGATCTTTAATATCAAGTGATTTTTTTATTATTTATGTTTTTATTATAGCACTAGCCTGAACTAATATCAAGTACTGAAATTTGCTTGTGCTTTGAAGTGATAGTTTTTAAAGTTTTTTTTTTTTTCCTCTGATAATTATCAGTGCTATGATAGGTAATAAAGGGACTTGATGAAGGAATTTTGAGCATGAAAATCGGAGGGAAAAGAAGACTATATATACCAGGTCCAGTGAGTGGCCTAACCCATCTTGTATAATTTAGAAGGGGCATTTACATCCATACCATTCAATTCTCATGTATTTACATATCCCACATCTAAACATGGTTTCTTACATTTATACTGCCCAAATCTTTCATATCACATCAAAAATGGCACCTTTTTATGTATAGGTAAGGTGTTAGATATGTAAATACATAAGAATTTGTGGGCTACGCATGTACATTTTCCTTGATCAGTTAAAAAAAAGGGCCTTATTGTTAAGTTTGGTACATGAGAGAATAGAGTTGTTGATTGAATGCAATCATCAATAAGGCAAACTTGTATAAAACTTCGCTCTTTTTATTGTATGTAGTTTTAATTATTTGAATAGGATCTCTCTCAATTCAAAGTGTAGATAAGTAGGCACGAGGCTGACTCTATAGAAGGGGGGCACAAAGTCAGTAGCATATAGAACTCCGCATGAGAAGCTAATGAATATTTAGTTCAAAGTAGATCGTAAATCAAACTCGATTCTATAACTATTAACACAAAAAATTTAAGAGCAAATCGTTCGAGCCAATGACATAGATCCAGTGACATAGATCTCTGCACGAGAAGCTCATGAATATTTAATTCAAAAATAGGTCACAAATCAAACTCGAATCTATAACTGTTAACATAAAAATTTAAGAGCAAATCGTTCGAGCCAGTAACATATAGAACTCAACACGAGAAGCTAATTAATATTTAGTTCGAATTCACTCGAATCTATAGCTATAAACGTACAAATCTAAGAGCAAATCGTTCGCGCCAGATCTTTGGTAACTTCGTGATATGGTTAATGGCGCTTGGAAGTAAAACTTAATGAGATAATGGTGTCCTTTTTCACCATGTTATTTGTTTCCATTAAAATGTGTAAAAGCCAAGTTGATGTGTGTTGGAGTGCTAATAACATTATGTTTAAAATTTGTTTTGTTGACAGTTGGCTTTCCCTAAAGGACTGAGTTCAGCACCAGGAAGGCCGAGAGTGGCACCTAACAGCCCTGTTGTTTTTGATGTGAGCTTGGAGTATATACCAGGTCTTGAAGTTGAAGAGTGAACTCAAATTTTCTTTTCTTTTTTTTTTAATTTTTTTATTTACTGATTCATCCTAATGTTCCAAATTTTAAGGAGATGTAAAAATCGAATTGTTACAGTTTGTTGAATATTGTAATTGTCAATTATTTTATTTACTTGTGTGTGTATTATGTTATATTATATTGCAATAAATGGAAATTGTGATACAAAATCCTCCTCAACGTTAATTTTTATATTTACTTGCATGATGGTCAAATTTTTAATATAACATCAAAAATATCATTATTATTTACTTTTTATAAGTATAGATATGAAAAGTTTAGGTTTTAGATATGCATATACATAAAAATTGTATGGTATGTATGTAAATTTTCCCTTTTTTTCCTCGATGAGATTCAAATTACATTCAAAATTTCTATATGGACATAAAAAATATGCTAGCAAGGATCATGAGGAGATCTAACAATCTAGAAGAGATGAATTATGACAAAGAAGGGCCCACAGACAGAAGATCAGGAGACCCGCTTATTCTATCGAATGTAGTGGTTCAAGCCAAAAACAAAGGCCTATCAAGCCAGGAGAAGGACAAAAGAATGATTAAATAATTTGAGTCTGAACCAATCAAACTCGGGCAATGCAGATAAGCATCCAAGCTTGCCATAACAAGAAAATAGACAGAAGGCATTGACCTGCCTCCTGGTAGATCTGGCCTGAGGAAGGTTAGTTTATCAATATCGTCAGATATCCCATGGATGCCTCCAAAGCTCTCCATCAGTAACCAAGAATTGACAATGCAATAGTCTTATAATTATCTCACAATCTCTCTTCGTCGAAGAACAAGTTACTTGATAGGTTACAGTGATTTACTTTTTGCCTAAGAGTCTAATCTCGCATTGCCGACATGAGCTCTTCATCTAGGAATCAATGGTTTAACCATACTAGATCAATCGATTAACAATGTCTAGCCATTTGAATCATTCATACTGACTTGAAACTAATTAAGCTTAGTCGATCGACAATGCCAACTTGGCCTAACAGACTAGATCAGTCTTACCGAGTAGAGGCTAAACACGCTTAATTGACCGAGCAAAGAGCAATCCAACAATAAACTTATTATGTAAAATACATTGAATATCATGAAAATTTCTCATTAAAGTAGGGGCAGAAATATAATACCATTATATTGTATTATCTCCCTTATAAATAATGAGATAATTTTATAAGATAGACAAGAGACGTTACAAATGTTCATTACTATTTATTCCTGTCTAAACAATATATTTATTTATTGATAGCTAATAGGGAAACCAGAGCTCTATTTGGCTAAATCAATCCTCAATTGTGCCCTTACAAAGGAGTTTCACCATTTCCTCCATAGCTAGAAAAGAAGAACCGCCTTCATCCACCGCCTCCTTTGCCTTCCTCCCCATCTCCGCCACCTTCAACCTCATCTCCGGCCAACTCCCTTCATCCACCGCCTCCCCAATAATCCTCCCGAGCTCCACCACCTCCGGCACTTTCCCCGGCCCCCCCTCGCAAACCCTAATCGCCACACCCGCTTCCTCCACCAACAACCTCGCGTTCACGAACTGATCCGCCTCCATCGGCCACGCTAACAACAACACTCCCGCCGCCATGCCTTCCAGCACCGAGTTCCACCCGCAGTGTGTGATGAACGCAGCGACCGCCGTGTGTCCGAGCACCGCTCTCTGCGGCACCCACCCTTTTACCACAATCCCCTTTCCTTCAAAATCCTCCGGGAGCGCCGCCTTCCCCACCGCCCAAACGAACCTCGCACCGCTGTATTCGAGCCCGGCTGCGATTGTTGCTATCACCGCCGGCTCCAGGGCGAACTGGCTTCCGAAGCAGATGTAGACGACGGAGTGAGGAGGGCAGGAGTCGAGATAGGGGAGGAGGTTGCTGTTATCAGATTCAGGAACGGCGGGGGGAATTGGGCCGACGGGGAAGAGCCGGCCGGAGGAGTAGGAGGAGGAGCGGAGGTGGGAGAGGTAAGGGGATTCGAGGAAGTCGAAGGTGTTGAAAATAGCGGCGGAGGATAGAGAGTTTGAGAGGAGAGATTCGCGGGTTAAATCCCAATCGGGATCGCCGGGAATGTAGCGGCGGAATATGGAGGGGAGTTGGGTGAAATCGAGTGGAGGGAGGGAAGGAGAGATGGAGAAGGGAGTGGAAGAGGGAGGTGGGAGGGAAAGGAAGAGGTGGTGGAGGATGGCGGCGAGTAGTGCGCCGGAGGAGAAGAATGAAAAGTGGGGGATATGGAGATCGGCGGCGAGGTGGATGGACCAGCCGAGGAAGAAGTCGGAGATGAGGGCGGAAGGGGGGTTGGGTTGGGATTTGGCCCAGAGGAGGATGGAGGGGCGGAGGGATGAGAGGGAGCGGATTAGGGCGGCGGAAGGGATGCCGGAAGGGAGGGTACGGATGTGTTCGGCGCCGGAGGGGAGGGAGGAGGAGGGAGGTAGGGGGAGGACGAGAGGGTGGATTTGGGAGGTGGAGGAGAGGAAGGGCTGGAGCAGAGGGAGGTTTTTGAGGGTGATGACGACGGTGATGGAGAAGGGGAACCGGGTGGCGAGATGAGTGGAGAGGTGGAGGAGAGGGAGGAGATGTCCTTGTGCTGGAAAGGGGAAGACGAGGAGGTGGGTCAGTGGCCGGCGGTCGGTGGCTGCGGGATCTGCTAACATTGGAGGTGGATGTAGAAGGAAGAGTTTTGGCTTTTGAGAGACGGATTGACCTGTATTGACTTCAGTAGCGAAGGTTGACCTTTTATTTCGTACAGACCATCTGAAACATTGGTATTTTCAAATTTGCCATTGATGTGTAATTAAGAATTTGGTAAAAATGAAAAATGAGTAAGAGCTTTGCCATGAATTTTAATATTTGAGTAAATGGATAAAAGATGTTGATTTATATTAAAAAAAAAGTTTAGGATGATTTTTTTGATCTAAAGTATTTATACATGTCATGATAAAATCATTAAAAATTAGAGCAAAATGAAAAATATGGGTTGATACCTTACCGTGAATTTTAACACTTGAGAACTTCGAAATTGGACGAAATATAATAGTTTGATTTGTAAATAAAAAATTTAGGATGGTCTGCATGTAATTGCCTCTATGTTAAAACATTTAGAAATATTAGCATATATACCATTTAATGAATATGTATTTATATATCAAACACCTAAATTTTAATTTTTACAAATGTCACCCCACTTATGAAAAATATATATTTTCCTCTGATGAGATGTTACCTTTCCCTTCCAAAAGTTAATAATCCTGATATATCATATCCGAAGCTATCACTAATTCATCTAAAATTAATTGCTTGGTATTCAATAATTTTACAATTAATAGTTTATTAATATTTTATTTATTTTAACAACTTTATATATAATTAATACACAAAAATACCAACCCACCTCACATACTTTCATAACATCAAACATAGTACTCATAATAATATTGATAATAAATACAGCAAAAAAAATAACAGAATCATAAAAAAGATCAATTATATATATATATATATATATATATATATATACATACATACATACATACAACAGAAAGGTGCACAAATGCATAGGATAGAATTTTAGAAAATAAAATTAAGAATCCTAAAACATCGGGTTCAAATTCAAGTTCTAGTTCTGTAAAAATAGAACTGGAAAGATGCAGGAAATTATAAATTGTCCAAGTTGTTGACATCTAAAATTCAGCATGCATGCATCAGAGCGCATGAGCTACCTTACCACAAGTAGAATATTTGGGCAAAATAAAGCCTTATAGCATCACACTTCCTACGATGGGTATTCATAAATAATTTTCATGAACAAGCAGCTACTTAGGGAAAAAAAACCTCTCTCAGATCCACAGCTCTGAATGGAGGGAAGGAAATTCACCTGGTGCTCATCACTTCGTCTGCACTGAGCAGCACCTTCAACGCCGATCATGGCGTCTGCAAATGAAGAAAGAAGAATTATGCTTTTGTAACAACTTTTTAAAAAATTACTTTCCTAATAAAACGTTTCTAAAATAAATTCTGCAAAAAGAAAGCGAGTGATGTTCAATTTATTCCATCCTAACAAACAATGTTGTGTTCCACTGAAGAAAGAAAATGAAAATGCAAATTTGAAAATTAGAGAAAAAGCAAATAGATCCAACCAACATTTTAATAATCATCAATGAAAGTAATGAAACGGTGAAATCCCCTAATAGAACTAGGACCTTGAATGTTCAAAGTGAATTTAAGTTTAAGGAAGTTAATGACTAGTAAAAAAAAAGTGAATTTAAGTTTAAGGAAGTTAATGACTAGTCAAAAAAAAAAAAGAAACATGATGGTATTTGCCCAGCTTTTAGAATATACATTTATTTAAGATATACATATTAAAAGGAATGACCAGAGGCTATTATATGAGTCTTCAGTCATACCTAATGCGTCTAACAATTCGACTACCAACTCCTTAAAGCCAGCTATGTCAGAGGGGATTCAAATCTCTGACCTGAGAGGTCTTATACCCTAGATACCAACCTCCAACCACCCCTTATCACATATTATATGAATCCCCTCTGGCATAGTTGGCCTTAAGGAGGTGGTACTCGAATTATTAGGCGCGTTAGGGGTGGTTGGAGGCTCGTATAATAGCCTCTGGCCATTCCTTTTCAATAATTAAAAAAAAGTATAAATTTTATTGGTTAAAATAGAGGAGCTCTTTAAGAATAACAACGTGAAAGGTGTTGGAAAACAAAGAAATCACTAATAATTTGGATGTGCTAGGAATGAAAATGTTTCAATGGATGTGTGGTGAAAGTGTAGATTCAATGACAAATAATTACATTTTAAAGAAAGTCAGATGTTTTGGTCACGTTTAATGGAGTAAATATATGATGCATCAATTATATGAGTATGATTAATATGAAAGAACCATGGAAAATTTCCTTAACATTATGCAAAGGAACTGCGTGACGTCGAGTTAACAACTTCTTAGTAGAAATGAATGGGAAAAAGGAAAATTCATAAAATTAGCACCAATTTGTTGGGAGAAGGCTAAAATGGTGAAGGCAATGAAATACTTTTGTTTGTTTTGGGTGGGATTTAATTTGAAGCTTTGGCCTAAATACACGTGTTCGTAACCATTTTATAATCTAGTTGCACAATATACTTTATTCAAGTACAGCCATAAATTTATTTTTCCTTGGTTTGGGTAACATGAGAATCTTGGAGAGCTTCTGTTCATTTATAATGTTCATATATTTTTTTCCTGCATAATTTGAATTTATTTTGGTAGTGCCTTTTTTACCTCGGCCTGAAGAAATGAATGTTCATAACAAAATGTGTTCCATCTTGGTGATAGCGGAATGGTTGATGTGAATAATTACAGCATATATGCAAAAAAATACTAAAAAATGAAGGTCATATGACACATACTATATAGTTATGTTTTCTTTATTACAGAATGCACTCATTGAGTATATAACAAGGGGAAGGCGCAAGCTTGGGATAAGAAATGCTTGGTGACATTGAGAAAAAAGAACCAAACATAAAGTAGGGAAATTTACATACATGCCACACAATTCTTATGTATTTACGTATCTAACACCCAAATTTTGATATTTACACTTATAACACCTCGGTATCATAAACATAGATATGAAAAGGTGTGCATCACTTCTAAAAAGTAATGATGGCGGTCTTTTTTACGTAGTGTTAAGGATTTGAGTGGTATGCATGTAAATATCAAGTTTGGGTGTTAGATAAGTAATTAAATAAGAATTGTGTGGTTTGTATGTAAATGACACAATATAGATGCGGTAGAGATGAGTAGATGACCATCACTGTCGAGTAAAATAACATGAAAATCATTTATTGTTACAATGAGCATTTTGGGTTCCAAAAGAAGGCTTATAACACTGAAAGTTATATATGGTATTCACCATTCTATGGAAAAATACTTCCTAAAAAACTGTTGCAAAAGATGAAAGATTATTTTCAGGATTCAATTGTAACATTCGATATACAATTCAGGCATTTACCTATGTCGTTCGTAATCTCTAGAACGTTCAGGGGAGCGAGAACGAGATCTTCGCCTGCTTCTAGAATCACGATGGCGAGATCGAGCTAAATCCCTATCACGGTCACGGTTCGAGCCCCGATCTCTGTCATTCCTATCATGCTCCCTGTCACGCAAATCATGTTCACGACCTCTTTCCCGGCTACCACTTCGGTCATCCCGACCACGCTCCCTGGACCAAATATGTGGAGATTTGAACAAAATGTTCAATATGGGGGGTTGAAGAGAAGAAGGATAATGTGATTGATGGAGTAAATCATCAGATTCATAAAGAGAATTATCACAAATAAACATACCTTCGGTCCTCAATTCCATCTCTCTTGTCATGAGAATCAGATCGCTCTCTCTTTCTGGACTTATTTCTTTCCTCCTGGATGGAGTAAATGTTAATCTTAAAAGTTAATAAAAAAATGTCTATAAAGATGACGATGAATCACTACTGTTAATACACAACATGGAATGATAACATCTGTAAAATGCATAAAAAAACAGATGGAAATCATAAAAAGGAAAACAAGACCTCCAAGCATAAAGGCTAATCAATAAAAAGAGGACAGAGTACAAGACAATATGCCCGGGAAAAAGACTCACCAGCAGTGATGAATTTCTCTTGGTTCAGAAAAATGCAAATGTGTTCACAGAGAAGAATTTAGAGTCTCTTTAAGCAGCTAGTTATTTTCTTTAAATTACAAACAGAGAAAGCCCACTCACCAAAACAAAATACATTTATTTAAAGCAAATCCTGCATGTAGACAAACTGTTATGCAAATCACCTTCCACATAAAACACAAGACATTGTAAACGAAGAACGCACTCACAGAATTAATTGGGCATAAATCTTAATGATGATGAGGTTTCCATTCATGATGACTCTGCCTCTGAAATGATGGACAGCCGTTCGGAGTACTGCCTTTGATAATCAATTAGCTAAAGGAGTCTTCCACAAAGGAACCACACGTGAGTAGTACCCTTTCGATCCATGCCTTCAAGCGCAAAAGCTTATAAATTTTTAGGGCATTTACATGCATACCACCCAATTCCTATGTATTTACATATCTAACACCTAAACTTTACTTTTTTACATTTATACCAACCAAAGCTTTTACACCACATCAAAAATAACACCATTTTAGCTTTTACATCTCATGTATAGGTAAGGTGGCATGTATGTAAAAATTGAAGTTTAGGTGTTAGATATGTAAATACTTAAGAATTGAGCGGTAAGTACGTAAATCTTCCTAATTTTTTTTGCTACTTTACCAGAGCACTTGAAGATAATATTCATCAAAATCCTTGCTTCTTTATCGAAGCTTGAAAAAAGAAATTTAAAGCTTAAACATGAGAAACTAAGCCAAAACAAGGTCTAGACTGCTTTCAACATGCCTCTATTAAAAACAAAATACGCAATATAGAAATTCAAAGTTTGAAATCACTAGTACCTGATAATGTTAAAAAGAAAATCCAGTAAATATATAATAGCCAATGAAGCCCAAGTGATTTTACCGTTATTTTCAAGATGGCAAGAAAAAAAAAAGAAACTTCACATGAAAGCAATTTGAATTATATAAAAATAAAAATAAAAAATAAAAACATTTACCAAACATATTCATTCCAGATTATTAAAAAAAAAAAAACAGTAGCCAAACATGTTTCATTCAAATTATTAAAAATAAAAATAAATAACAGAAACAAAAGTTAAATAAATCATGCCCTTAGCATCTAAGATTTTAAAGAAGATTAAAATTTTCATAAATCAGCAAATAATAAAAAAAATCATCCTAATGAAACTAAACAAGTACATGAAAAGTGAAGCACCGATTAAACAAGACCTTTGGAAAACTAGTGTTGTTATCTACAATTAAAAGCCTAAATGTTCTGCCGTTATAAAGCAACATAAGAAAGTTTCAATAAAGATTCACTGCAGACAAACATGTAAATTGAAAACACTAACCAAATTTTAGATTATTGGGAAAACATATATTGTCAGAAGTTGCAACTCATTATGTAAGATAAAAATGAACATATGCAGAGCATAAGAAAAAAGAACTAACACAGATCAAAAGAAAGTTTAGTGATCAATATTCAAACCAAAAAGAGCACCAGAATGTGAATTGTCAATATAATAGAATGAACAATTTTGAAATTCACAAAAAAAAAAATCATCAAAACATTACAGCGGCTTGTTGCATTTTTATCCCAAAACATCATAAGCTACTATAAATGAGAACAAAAACCGCAACATAATGAAGGGAAATTCCAAGTTTGTTCTACCTTAATATACTGACATTGGTGATTTAATTAGGCTAAAAATGTGGCCAAAACACAAATTAAACATTCAAAAAGCCATAACAACACCATTAAATACAAGGAGTATAGAATTACCCTGATAAATACCAATTCATCAAACCGAACAGAATTTTGTATTTTACAGGCAAAGACCTTCAGTAGTATAAAGTTTTAATAAACACTGGCCATTAATTTCATGAAAGTAATAGCATATATCAAAATGAATGCACACATAAAACATCTGAGTTATTTTCTCTAAACATTTTCTTCCTTTCACTGTCAAAATCCTGAAGTACATTATAAATTAAAGTTTCCACATCAAAGGAGCCCATTAAAAAAATAATTCATAGGTAGCTTGATAAAATTTACTACAGATTTTTTAAAAAAAATGTAAAGATAACATAATAGTGCTAGATAAATTTGGTTAAGACACTATGCGGTTAAACAAAAAGCAGATAAAATGCAATTTTCTATGGAACCAATCGCATAAAGATATTGTCCCCTAAAATGATACAAACTGAGAAGCACTAAGTCATAAGGAAATGCGCACGCGCACACATATGCACACACAAGAAAACACATTAATCATGACATACAAAAATCAAAATTCCAAACATATTCACATGCAAGTATGAATGGTTGGAAAACAATTGAATGGTTCTTCGACCCAACAAAGAATACTTTTAAAAAATTCTTGCGCTTTAAAATCATAAACTATAAGAGATTCCTAAATTCATATATTGAATTAAGCCAAAAAAACACAGTTGTTAATACCAGACATTTGGTGGTTGTTGAACAATCCAGAGAAGGATAGCAAACATCATTCTATGCACAAGAAATAAACGTAAACAAAAGAATGCAAGATCAAAGAATTATATCTAAAATTTTAATTAGTTAAATGATTTGCCATCAAATTCATACAGTTTACATACTGTTTCTCTACTCACAGTTTCTTTCACTTGTGTAGATGAAATTTGATAATGAAGACCGCATATTGCCACCACCGCTATTTTGGACCGACCGGATAATGATTGTACCATCCAAATTAAATAAGTAATGATAAAAAGGGACATTTACATACATACCACCCAATTCCTATGTATTTATGCATATAATGCCTATATTTATCTTTAATATTCATCACATAAGAAATACCACCATTTTAACATTTAAAAGGTGAAATACACGTTTTAATGCATAGAGGAAGTGCTATGCATGCAAAATTAAATTTTAGATGTTAGATATGTAAATACATATGAATTGAGTGGCATGTATGTAAATCTTCCTAATAAAAATGAAAGAGACCATATAGTTATCTGCTGTTTAAGGTTAGAAAACTCACTGATGCCAAATATAACTGAATATCTTTATTGAAGAATGGTCAAACATTACCAGCACCTGACCAACAGTTACAGAGCTCGGACTTCAAGAAAATTTAGTAAAATGACAAGCAGCTTCCAGACAAATTAAGCCATGTAAGAAATCAGATAACATTTTTTACAAGATATAACTTTGCAGTACTTTTTAGTCACTCAGAATAAGTCCATAACTACAAAACAAGGAAAATAGAAAAAAAAAATTTTAAGAGTTTAAAAGATGTAGATCTAACCTGAAGTTCTGTAATCTTCTCGCGGATTTGCATATAACCCAAATGCAATTTTCCTCCAAAATGATCGGCCAATCGACGGTCACTGCATAAAATTAATTAAAGAATCTATTCACAAGGCAACACATAAATTGTAGAAAAAGTTTCATCGAGCTCGACCAATGATATAAATCCTACTAATTCTTATAAATCCTCGTAAAATAGAAAACACGCACATTATTTAGCAGCAAAAGTTTCCTCGTAAAACTGGGCCCAAAAGCCAGCTGGTAAAAGGTGCAATTTTTAAAGTCAAAAGCTGATGGTCTGAAACTGGATTTTATATCCAGTGACAATACACTCAAAAATGTTACAGAACAATTGAGTTATACCTGTCATAAACACTCAAGAAAGCTCCACATATGTCGCAGACACGCAACTTTTGGTCAGTCTGCAAAAAAGATAAGAAGTTTAAATCAAGCTTTTCTGTCAAAACCACTCAAATATTAAAATAGACAACAAAACCTTAGCAGTCAAATTACCTATGGTTTGATAGTTAAAAACACAATGATGTGGGTGTTAATTTTGAAAACATATTAGTTTTAGGTGGTGTGTTCCTAAACCCCACCCCCTCTTTTTTGGGGGGTGCTTTCTTCATTAGCAAATAATTTTGATTTGAATATATTTTAAATATACCTAAAATGATCAAAATAGCTTCAATAATAAAATCCATTTGGTTCTGTTAAAATGTAATATTGAGAGTTGTCCAGTAAATTGGGTAAGCGCGATGTTTAATCACTCAACATTTATACTATGATCTGAATGATTCCCAGAAATACCATTATTTAAACAGCAATAAATCTTTTCCCCTATTTAAAAAACAATATCCAGTTTCTTCTTCACAAAAAACAGTATATTCATTTTACGTCCAGCTATATCACCACAAAATTAACACAAGAAAGTTAATCAGCTTAAGAAGCACCGCTAAACTCAGCCTAAAAAAAATCATAAAAACGCAAGAAGCATTGAATGAAGGAACTCACAATTCGAACATCAGCAGCAGTATACTTTGAAGAGTCCACTGATGATGGCTCTTGCCTAGCACTTAACTGAAGAGAAAAATGGTTAAACCAAACTTTCAATTTAGGCGTGTAGGGCAATACATAGAAAGAATATTGAACTGTTTATCACTTTATTGATTTGAAATGATGTATAACTAGCAAAATCCAACACATTAACATTATCATGTTAAGCCATAGCCCAACAATTTGGAATATGCAACTAGAATACAAAAAGAAAATGAACAAAAACAGTGAACCTTTTTTAGAGCTTCTGCCTCTTCCAAGGCTTTTTGTGCCTCATCTATTAATCCTTGCTCACCTGCAAAACATTAAAATAATGAATTTCGCTCCACAAAGAAAATTTCCATTCTCCCTTGTTAAATAAAATAACTGTCTAGAATGATGATATTTAAGAATAAAAAAGGATCACAAAATATTTAAAAACTAAAGTGACGTCCAAACAGCTCACAAACTAATAAAGTTAAGGTTGGACCCAAAAACAAAAACAAAAGACTTTCTTGCCATAACCAAAGCTTCAACAAGGCACAAACTCATAAAGTTGAGATTGGAATCCATAAAACCAACAAATATCCTTGCATCCGCCAAAAGCTTCACTGGGGCATTAAGAAGACCTTGAGGAGTTGAGATTGTGTTGAGTGAGATATGTTAACCTTGAGTCAACTCATTTAAAGTTCCATATAAAATGAGCAAACATACAAAATATAGGGGAACAATAAATAAAGATAAATTGTGTTACCACTTTGATAATTGTGCTAATATATTAAGAATACATGCCATAAAATGCTTTTGGAGCAAATAATGCTTAAAAGCAAACCCTACTTCTCAGGATGATGTATGACAAATCACAAATCGTATTACAATAGAAGAATTGTGCAGACATGTTGTGTGCTAGCGCATTGAAAGGGGTGACAGGAAAAAATTCAACAAGTATACGTTCAAATGAAAAAAAATATATCTATCAAGTACCCACCTATATGGACAGATGGTTAATCGAAATAGTCATGAAAACCCCTTTTAAAATCACAACATCTACTCAGTTGCTAGGCATATAAGCCAATGACTCAAATCTAATTTTATTGATCTCTAGTTATCCAAGAGCCCTATCAAATGACCACCTTCAGTTCATCCAGTTTAAAACATGGGATAGCAATACTCATGCTTGCACGTCAATCTAAATTTATAGCAATAACAACTGCATTGGATTGCCCCTAAACTTGGGGTTTGTGGTCTCGGATCATTGAACCACTCTAACAAGCAAACTTAAGTCAGTGAAAATCCAACAAGTCGTCAAACTAAACTTAAATAATTGGGACATATGACTAAATGGGCAAGGCCATAAGACCCATTACTAGACTTTCCTTATCCTTAAAGTATTATCCCCTTTATGGTGAGGCTCTCAAAACCCATTATAAGGCTTTTCTCATCCTCAAGCGTAAAAGTCTCATTATGGTCCTTCAAATGAAAATAAAATATAAATATATTCTTTAAATCTCAAATAGCATGCAATCCAATCAAAACTAAATAATTCAAGAGGGTCTTCAAAAGATAAAAGCTATGTCCCAATAAATTTGGGCGGGCAATAAACTGACAAAGTTAGTAAAACAAACATTGAGCCTTTCAATGGATGAAAACAACAACCTAAATTAAACAAGAGCTATCCCTCATGCTAATTAAGTCCACTAACCAAAATCGTCTTCACGTCTTTGACATAACAAATGATCATGCCATGCTTCAAAGCTTTTTTCCGTCATATTTAAAGCCTCTGAACCGCAAAAAGCCATGCTTTGCACCTCTAAATTATTTAGTGAGCTAGCATAATAAAAACCTCGGCCAATAAATAAGTTGACATCAGTCTCAAAAACATGTCTTTGACGTGTTTCCACATTGATATACTAAGGATACCTCTAAGAGGAGGCAAGAAATAGTCAATAATTAAGGTTCCTAAATGTTATAACTCAAACCCCTCTAAAATTGGTAAAATGGGTCCACCGATATGCCATATATGATGGAACTATGTGAACCTGGTATGCTTTATTCTCATCACCAACTTTTTCCCATGAAGTTCAAAATTTTAATAAAATTTAATTCTAAAATTGAGCTTAAGCAAACTCCTTACTCCCAAATAAGTAAAAAGGTAAAAATTTATGGGGGCTTACTCCCAAATAAGTAAAGAAGTCAAAATTTATGGGGGCTTGCATCTAAAGAAAGCCTTGACTCAAAATCCAAGAAAAAATTGGTCAAAACAAACATAATTTACCTCAAGGAAACTATTCCCACATTCTTATAGCACACATCAACGAAACTAGAGGAAGAAATTCACTTTTTTCAGTGATAATATCATTTCCAATTTATTAAGAAGTTATATTATTATGGACATGACATCTCATGTTCCACAGTCCATGCAAAATAATCCCATATACGCAGCATGGAAGCTAGGGGAAGAGATTCACTTAAGATGTTATATTATAATGGAAAAGGAAACTACTCCCACATTCTTCTAGCACACATCAAGGAAGCTAGAGGAAGAGATTCACTTTTGTCAGTGATAATATCATTTCCAATTTCTTAAGACGTTATATTATTATGGCCATAATATCTCCCATGCACACAGCACATAGCACATCATGCCCTAGTTTCAAAAATTCATGTGATCCATGTCCCTGACATGTCAATGACATGTATATAACCACAATTCATCCTTTTTTGAATTCTAGATAAATGACAAAAAATAGATGCAGCATAGAAAAGATTTAAGAGCAATTACTACAGGAAGCACAATAACGTCAGTTAGTCTCTCCAAGAAGTATAGCAAGACAAACCAAGATGTTCTGCCTTCTTCAGTTTTTCGTTAATCATCTCCTGGGTGCGAGGATCTGGAGGATGGGAAGCAGGGACAGGAGCCAACGGTGGATGTCCCTGATGTGGTTGTGGTAGAGACGCTCTATCTATGTTAAAAGCATCAAGGAGAAGCATTGCCTGCAAGAAAAAAAAAATCCTAAGTGCATGATCTCGAATTTGAACAAGAATTTTTAAAACTAACATAAAACAAGATGGCTGCTATTTAATTAACAAGAACAAAATGAATAATAAATATCTGTGATAGTTTAAAACCACTACCTGTTTGTCAGCTCTTTTTGCTCTGAGCTCTTCTACCGCTTCTTGAGCCCGGATTTTACTGTCTGTTTTTCCTTCTAAATCTGCGAATTCAAGCAGTATAGCATACCATTAAAAGTATAATCCTAAAGGTTGTTCTATGAGTCTTTATATAAGTAAAATGTATCATACGAGTTAAAAAAAATGATAGAAATGCTTTGAATTTTCAGTGTAACATTAAGCACCAAATTGCAACCACGATAACTTTTGAAAAGTTACAAAAAGAAACACAGACTGATTCGTCGAGTAATGAAAAATGTATATAATAGCTTTCTCTGAATTTTTTCTTAAATTATAATCAGGCGAGGAGAATGAACTTATGTTATCTCAAATATCAAGTCAGTTAATCCTAGATAAAATGTTAGCTACTCATATCAATACAAAAAATCTCAAATTCCCCGATCAATCATTTAACGATAAATTGAGAATGCGCGTTCATTATTGAAAAAAAAATTAATTGACGTAGAAGAATGCTCCAACATTTTATTTACACTCGATAAATGTGTCATTCAGTGTCACTAAAAAAACACAAAATTCATTGAAAATACATGCTAAATAAGTGAAAATATAAAACAAAAAACAGCTTAAAAAAGCAAATATAGAATGATGAACTCAAAGCTACAACATGATAAAAATATACAATTAATCGAGCGTTCATGTTTTCATGGCATTGGATCGACAAATAAACGAGTTATCCACAACTCTGCAAGCGAAAAATAGAAAAACTAGATTTAGTCCAGCCAACTTGAATGACATTTATATCATATCTATCAATCAATTGGGATATAGGATTAAATGTTACGAGGAATCACCAAAAGCATCAACTTCCTTCAACTTCTCCTTGATTTGTTTGGACAACTCCAGCACTTCTGGTGTCTGGAACATTAATAAGACTGTGTTATAAAGTTATATTTCTAAAAGACAATGTATTCACATCAAAACAAGCTGATTAAAAACCTGTGTCACTTCAGAAACAGATATTGCTATGGCAGCCTTAGCATCCTCACTCTCTAAACGTTTTAGAGCTCTTTGAATTTTCCTCTCGCACTCTACAATAAGTCTTTCAATTAAATCTTCAAGATCTCTATCAAAGTTGTGCATACCTTTCGCTTTCGCTTCTTCGTAACTATATGTAATTCAGGAAGAACAATAGCCACAATTGACAAACCTTTGAAGCATAGGCCAATTTCCAGAGAGAAATGCATAATCAACTTGTAAAAAAAAAAATTTTAAATAAAAAAAGATAAATTTTACATATGTAGAACACACAGTTCATATGTATTTACATATCTCACGCCTCAACTCCTATATTTACATAAATAGCACTTCGGTGCTTTAAACTTGTGCATGAAAAAATATATATATCACTTCTAAAAAGTGGTAATATTGCTATTTTTTATGTGATATTAAAGATTTGAGTGCTATGTGCGTCAATATGAAAGTATAGGCGTGGGATATGTAAAAACATAAGAGTGGTGTGCTATGTATGTAAATACACTAGAAATGAACCAGCATATAAGGATACTCTTTTCTTAGCTGCAAGGAATGCACCTTTGGACAGGGACCAAGGTCCATTTTCTGATAAGCAAATCAAATGATGTGAATATATCAGCACAACAGTTAAATTAAAACATGAGCAAACATACAAAACATTTTCAGCCGCCGCTTCATTAATACAAAACAGACATAATTGCAGAAGAGGACTAAAAAATCTACAAGAAAATAAATTAATTCACAGTTTTACACAACTACATTACATAAACAAACAAAAGTAGCACTACGAATGAGTGCGGTTCCCGTTGCAGAAACCAAGAGCCCTAGGCAACCGGATAAACCAGTCAAATAATAAGGATTAAAAGGATTGCGGAACATATAGAGATCGTAACTTCTGATGGTGTGATTACCGTTAGTTGAAAGAGGTCGTGTGGGCAAAGACCGGCGAGGAAGAGCCGGCAGACATCGCGATCAGAGTACTTTCGATCGACTTCTGTCACGTCCCCGTTTCTATTCGCTCCCATGAGGACGTCCAGCTGCTTCCTGATGGCATCCATGGCTAAAATTTGAGATCCGGCGATCAGCTAACCGATTAGGGTTTCAACATAGGTCTAAGGTCGGAAGGTCGGACATCCAGGGAACCGAAGCCTCCTCGAAAATTTTTTTTCTTTATAATTAGTCTCCCGACCTCTTTTTAGGGGCTGTCAGGTGTTAACGGGTAGCATTCGGGTCGGGTTGAAAACTGAACCGATGCAAATTGAATAGTAAACCGGTTAGAAATATCTAGCCCGGATCTCACATGTTTTCAAACCAAATGATTGAACCAGACACGTGTAAGTCAACGGTATTCCGTCAAATTTTAAGTTAAATCCGGCTCCTACGTCAAGGGGTACGTAGAGATGTGTACATAATAGGGTACACGGGCGTTATATAGGAGTTACATTAGGGTTACAAACGTGTTATAACTTTCTTGTAATTTTCGTGTAACTCAGCTGTAACCCGCATTTTTTATTTTATTCATTGAGATTACAAGGTTATAGCGGGGTTACACGGGAGTTACATGGGAGGTTACACGGGAGGTTACATGGGAGTTACATGGGAGGTACAACGGGTTATAACTCCCTTGTAATTCCCATATAAATCTTGTGTACCCTATTATGTACACATCTCTGCGTGCCCCTTGAAGCACGCAATTTTTTCTCCCAAATAAGAGCCAATTTTAAGTTGATAGGTCGATTTTGAGTGTTTGTCAACCTGATCCATCCCAAAAATTACTCATTCTATATATATATATATATACTTGGACTTGGCGTGATGATTAATCAGGACAAACTGAACTCGATTTTTTCATGAAATATTTGAGTTGAGTACGTATTTCTAAATAAAAAAGGTATCACATTGGCATAGGCAGGTTTAGGTTACTACGGGGGTGGGTAACTACCTCTTAAAATTTGGGATTTATTTATATAAATAGTAAAATTTAATATTTTTGATATGCTACTAACAAATTTTCATCATTTGACACGAATCTCGAAGCATGACATGATTCTCAATATGATATTTTAAGCAATAAACATTTAAATCTTGATAAAAAATCATTCAGAACTCTGATTTCGGCAAACTTATAGTCAAACTGACCGACTCGATGAGACAGACCTAATGATATGAAAAGTAGTCTAATCCGAGTCAAAACAAGCTCAGATCAAGTCATTAAATCATCCTTGAAAGATTTTTTGACACATTTAGAATGTTAAACAGATGTCGACACTAACAAGTTTACACTCGAATCGATCGGCTCGACAAGACGAATCCAACGAGACCAAGATCACTTAATTCCGACATCTTTAAGGCACTTAAATGTCCATTAAACATGGTCTGATTAAATAAAACTCTCTGAACCGTCCGATCAAAATGGTTAATAATCCTGCATTGATTGCACCCATTACACTATAAATAGACCCCCACTCCTCACCTAAGGGGAAGCTGAAATTTAGAGAGAAAATCTGAGACTTTGAGGAAAAGCTGCAGCTCAACATCACCGCTGACCGTCACAATCACCGCCAACCGTCGTCGATCGCTGTTGACCACAGCCGACCGCCGTCGCCCACCGTCGAACGTCGTGGACCAGCGATGATCGTCGTCGACTGCCGCCGACCGACGTCGACTGCTGACGACCGTCACCAACCACTGCTGACCATCGTCCTCCTTCGACCGTTGTCGACCTCCTCCAACTGTCATCTACCAGCACAAACTAATATCGATCACCACCAACCATACGTCGTTAGTCGACTTTGTAATATGAAAAATATAATTATCATTTCCAATCTGTGGGACAAGAGATATCTGTAATCATTAATTAATTGTGGATTTCCGCAACTCGGCTAGACCCTGTGGTTTTTCTCTTACAGACTTTCCACGTAAAAACATATGGAGTCATCACCGTTTATTTCTCTTTCATCTATGTGTGTGTTGAACATTCGTACAACACTAAGACAATAGTCTGTTACTCTACCGCCGCGAATTTTCTAGCACGCATCAATTTTTTTTCTTATGTGATTTAAGCATGTTGGCATCATTTTTTTTATGTCATGTGTGTATGGGGCGTCAATATTACCTAAGGAGGACATCCATGTCGTTAACACTTCGAATACATGCTATCGTTTTGACCCAAATTGCTAAAAAAATTGTCCGAACGACCCCGAACGACAAAACGGACCACACCAGTGCGTCCAGAACGTCGATTTTATCTAGGGGAGAAGTTCA
>NEWO01000644.1:326762-337501 GCA_003013225.1 Phalaenopsis aphrodite
CGGACAGCGAGCATTGCCGCTGTTTGAGAATGTGCAAGCGTCTCTTCCTTTGCGAGGAAAACTCCCCCTCTTTCACCGTCGTCAAGCGCCCCTCGAAGATATATTTTGATTATACTTTTATATGCAAAAATTATTATTTTTGGATGATTTGCACTCACTGCTCCCTTCCTCTCCTGCCCTTCTTGGCTCTGTTTTTGTCCTGTGCACATTTTACGAGGCACACTGGAGCATGGATCGGACGTCGGCGAGCTTGGCGCAAGCAAAGAAAACGCGTCTGCAACCGTCACGGTGGTGAGATTCTCTAACTCCTAGTTGGCTCTAGGTTTTAGCGGTGTCTAGGCGTGTGGGTTCGATCGCCCACACGGAGTGCGTGCGCCGACATGAGTTGGCTCGACGACGTGTCTGCGTGATGGATCGTCGATTTCCTAGAGCCAGCCTTTAGGTTAGGACTTCCCGTGCGTAACAAAACACCCTCCGTAGAGCCGAATGTCTCCATTTTATTGTGAGTCTTAGTACAAGTCCCGATGGGTTGAAGTCCCTCACTCCCATTATTTTAGTTTTTCCCAGCTTTACTTGGAGAAGCTAGGGGGTCGGACTTAACAAAGCGAGAGAAGCTTCGTAGCTGGCTCGCTTTACAAAGCCTGGATGAGTTTGAGAAATGGAAAAAACTTTGAAGCTAGCACATTTCGCAATGTCGTTGAGAGTTTTCCCTTCGGAGATTCGGGGAGAAAACTCCTCACATTTTCACACCAAAGCTGGAGGCAGCGATGTCGCATATCCAAGGGTTTAAACCTTAGGTTTCCTAGGTGAGGTCGTTAGTACGAGCGTGACTCGCTATCATATGTGGTCATATGAACCTCGTTGTTTGCATGTGCATATCTTGCAAGTTACATATTGTATGTCATATATTGCACTCTGCACCTTGCATTTGCACTTGCACCTGCACCTTGCATATGCACCCGACACCTTGCACCTTGCACCTTGCATTTGCACTTACACTTGCACCACTTGTGCCTTGATCGGTCGCCCCGTACATGTCGAGACCACTTGTGGCTCGGTCGGTTATCCTGAACCGGTCACATCACTTGTGTTTCAATCGGCTACCCAGGCACGATTGGTACAACACTTTGGATTGATCGGATTTTGCATCTCGATCGACCGACCATTTTCTCCTTTACATGTTGTGTATGTGCATGTACATGTTTGTCTCCATAATCGATATCATCTACTCGAGTTTCATTCTTTCGGATCACTGCCTTACCGACATACCCTTTTTTCGGGCCCCTGACGTTACAGCATGTCTATCTCCGGGTCACTACCTTACCGGTATACCCTCTTTTCGGGCCCCTGCCACTACGACATGTCTACCTCTGGGTCATTGCCTTACTGGTATACCATCTTTTCAGGGCCTTTCGCTACTACATGCCTACCTCTGGGTCACTGTCTTACCGGTATACCCTCTTTTCGGGCCAATGTTTTACTGGTATATCCTCTTTCGATCCACTGCCGTCATGACATGCCCACATTCGGGTCACTGCCTTACCAGTATACCCTCTTTTCGAGCCGCTACTGCCACGACATGCCCATTCCTTCGGGTCACTGTCTTACAGGCATACGCTCTTTTCGGGCCGCTGCCGCCACTACATGCCCATTCCTTCGGGTCACCGCCTTATCAAAATACCCTCTTTTTGGGTCCCTACCGCTACAGCATGCCCATTTCTGCTAGTTAATGACTTCATGGCATACTCTTTATCATTGCCTATATGTTTTGATTTTCTTGCATTAGCATTTGCATTTGCATGTTTTCATGGATAGCGACTCAGGTTCGTCGGGAGAGTGACCCCGTGCTGGTCTCAATGCCTTAACGAGCATTGCTTGCTGGGTTGATTCCAGTGAGCAATGCAAGTTAAGTCATCAGGACTGACATGAGTATGACTGTGTTAAAAATCTAATGAATCTAACTAGTGTCATTCCCTTTTCTAACATACCATACCAATTCATGCCTTAACTAGTGACTCTTCAAGATAATTAAAATTTAGGATTAAAATATTCAGGATTTAAAAATTACAATATTTACTTTCTTGCATATATTAATAGAGTCTCCACAATACTTATGATCATTCTAGATAACTGCATTCATGTTGCATGTCCTGATGAGGAGTCCCCGTACTTTTCCAACTTGATTGGCCCAACATATCTTCGTATAAGTGGTTGTTTAGTGCGCCTGGGGTGTTAGAAGGCTCCCTGACTTAGACGGGGTGTAAGTCCTTTTGTTGGAGTGTTTACAACTTTGTAGCTGAACCTCCGCTTTCTCCTCTTTCTGGAGGCATCATTGTCATGTCGGCATGTATAAGTTCCACCTCTTGGAGCTTCAGTTTATAGTCATAGGATATAGTTTTCTTCCTTTGACCTTAGGGCTACCGAGGTTCTCGTGGATGATGCAATTCACAGATTGCTGACCGGGGATCTCAAGTTGTGTTGGGTCGACTACCTTCACGACCAGGTAGACTTAGGGTCCTAGTAGTTGTGTATGACTGGTCTGTTGTACCCCGACCCAGTTACATCTACCTTTTAGGATCACTCTGCCTTCCTTTTTTGTTGAGCCCCTTTGAGTCTTGTCGCTCATTGACCTCGTTGATATCACATTGACGGCCCGATGCCGATGAGCTGCCGCCCATTTGGGATACGACGATTTGTCATATGCCCTTTGGCTCGGATGTGCTTTGACGTATTGGGATATCCCCGTTAAGATGATTTAGGTTATTTCGTGGGCCCCATGTGCCGATAAGTCGTCACCCATTCCGGGATGTGAAAGACTCATTTTCTGTCCGATTGTTTAGCGTGAGCTTTGAAGCATTGGTATTGGACCCACACAGAATAACCTTCCTTTGGTTTTCTATACCCGAGGTCTATGATAATATGAAGCGAAACTCCTTTTATCTAGAGTATTCTTGGGTATCCTCCAAGATGTAATTAACCAGTAGGAACACGTTCCTCTGTGAGTGCTCTTGACACCAGAACAGGTACATACACCTGACTATCTGGTTATGAGTAATCTATGCAGATACATCTTTCGCGGATATTGGTTTCAGGTGCCTCCACCCGATCTTATTTGGGCGGACATTCTTAACCTATCATTGCGAGGTTTATCGCACGTAGACTCTCCACGTTTTACTTTTTCTCTTGTTTATCTCTTTGTCGTATGTCCCTTCTTATTTGGTTTCTCTCATCCTCGAATCATTTGTATGGTTTGGGAGGGAGATTTGTTCGAATGGGGGAAGTATAATACGATCGACAGACTGACGACTCCTTTTAAATTAAAAAAGAGAAAAATGAACTAAAACAAAGTAATTTAGTACTTTTGTCTCTTTTCCTTTTATATATGTTTTGTAGATTACTTAAAAAAATAAATAGACATTTGAGATTTTCTTGACCCTAAAAAGTGATGTTGGTTTCACCACAAGTATCAGGTGTGTGGGACGCTTTAAAGTGTGAAATGATATGAAATTGAAACATAAAATAAATATCATTATTCTTAAAAAAATTATCTCATATATAATATAGCAAACTCAGGGGCAGAACCAACTTCTCTTTTAGGAAGGGCAAATTGTCCTTCTATACCCAATATGGAAGGGGCTAAGACGATAAAAACAAAGTGATATTTAACGAGGGGAAAAAAAATCAAATTACTCTCTCATAAGTAAAAAATTTAAATTTGAGGAATAGATGCAAGTGGCGTTGTAGACCCTACATGAATTCGCCCCTAAACAAACTCTCTCACAACTTAATATGATATTTAGCCCCTACGTGAATTCGCCCCTAAACAAACTCTCTCACAACTTAATATGATATTCAGCTCACTATCGAATACTATCTTTGAACTTCTAACTTTTCAAGAGCTATTTAGCACAATAATGAACTACATAACATTTTCGTAAAGATTAAATGATACTAACCATGACTTGACCCAATACGGCCCATTGTATCGAACCAAGTCAAATCATAGTAGTCAATTAATTATCATGCATCATATAAATGTGAATTAAGTGTAAACCATAATAGTTTAACGGACTACTTAAAATCTAATATATATACATATATACCTAAACAATATGCATATGCTATAAGCAATAATGTGAGCATTTCACACACATGATATCAAAATGTAAAAATAACATATCTAATATAAAAATATATTTTTTGAATTTAAGTATTTTATAATTTTTTCTTTGCCCCTCATAACTCAATTTATTTTTATTTTTTTATTTATCATTTATGTCTCAATTATATCACTATTTGTTAACATTTATTTAACTATAACAAAATCAAATAACTCATTACATTGACACCATGAAATACATCAATGCATTTGAATAACTAAATGAAAATATTTTAAAAATAACCAGAATTTTTTTTTATTTTCTTATGAATACTCACTAAAAGGTCATATTTATACATGAGCATTTATATCGATTCAATTCATCATCTTCAGATCCTCATCAGATGCACAAAATTTCTCATGAAGTCATCTGTTTGATTCAAGGCATGAAGTCATCTCTTTGAAACTAAGTCTAATACTGAGATAGAAAATTAGTTTGATTTTGCTTTGGCTATCACATAATTAATTACATTGACTGGAATGTGTAAACATATGCAGCTAAATTCATTCATCTTTATTTTCAGAACTGAAATTTGGATTAATTGACTTTGAAAAATAAATTCAGGGGTCTCCATTCTTAACTGTCATTTTCGCCTTGATATATAGAGCAATATTTTTACCATAAAAATATTTTAATTTAATATTAACTCTGTATTTTTCCTGATTACTATATGATTTTAGCTGCCAATTTGAGGATTTTGAAAGAAAATATCATTGAATATTCAACCTTGCAATATTATAATAAAACCATGCAGATTCACACCATTCAATATTTACATACATCCTGTAACATTTTTTGAAGCTCGGAAGCTTTAATGAGGGTGCCAAGAGAAAACATTACATCTACGTGTGATTCATGAGAGGTGTAAGCAAGACAAGCCGATCTCGAGCCATGCCAAACTAAAGTCTAGCTTGCTTGTCAAATTGTGAGCTTGAGGTTAAATGACAAGTTCGAGCTAGACTGATCATAGCGGTCGGAATCAGCTCGCTGCCTCGAACAAAGAATTATATTTGTATGGAAACTCGTGAACGAGATGATACTGGTGGCTCCAGAAGAATGACGATATGCAGCTAATGACTAGTGGCAGCAAGCCGAGCAGAGACAAACTCTGGCACGTGGTTTGATGAACTCTGCTCGTGAGATCCATGGTCCCCAAGTCAGATTAAGGAAGTAACATTTTCATGCTATGCTGACATCATTTTATAATAACTTATACGATTTGCCTTTTTCACGAATTTCAACGCACGCGATCTTTTAAGAACCGTGGTCAACAAGCTTAATTGACTCCTATTCTCAATTTCCTCGAACTCTCTCCTCCCCCTGATCGCCATTAACTCTTCGCCAATATATACTCTCCAAAGACAAGCAATTAAGCACCTCTCCTTCTCATAAAATTCTATAAAGAAGGAATCAATCATGAGCTATCGATACTCTTTAATTCTAGTTTTGGTCATCACCATCATCGCCGTCATGACAGCAGCTTGCATGCAGAGCGCCACTGCTCTACGAGTGATGCCGGAAGAAGTTAACAGCGGCAAGCGGGATCAAGGCCCGGCGGTGGTGATGTGGTTGGCGAGGCTGACGTCGGGATCAAGCCCCGGCGTCGGGCATCGCCGTTAGTTTCGACGTGCAGCGAGCCTCTGTAATCATTGCTAGTGTTATCATGAGTATAATAGGAAAGGGAAGCAAATTATACAAACCCTAGTTGAGTTAAAGAGTTAACTAGGTGATTGAATATATTGTAATTCATTTATTTGTAATTTTTTATTCTTGATAATAAGAGATGAGTTTGTGTATTTTTTTGCAATTTGACAAAAGTATAAGGCTTTGATTGTAGAATGTTTTAATAATGTGTCATGATTTTAATTAATTTCATATTTTTTAATAATTTTAGCTAAAAGCTATATATTTGTAGAAATAAAATTGTGGAAGTGTGGCTAAATAGTTATACCTAATTACAATTCATTTTAAGCAAATAAACAATGGTGGTAAATTTGTAATAATAAAATTAAAGATACAATGAGAAAGTTTCAATTGATTGTGCTAGCTAGCTAAACTTTTTGACTACTAGTCTTAATCATATTTAATTTAAGAAATTTGCATATCTATCCAAAGAGAATGCATGCGTGTACCTTTGCAAAACAGCAAAAACGATCAATCAAAAACGAAAACAACGCTGCCTATGTAAGGAGGTTACAGGGAGGGTATTGGGGGGTTATATCCGCGTTATACCCTCTGTAACCTACCTATAAACTACCCGTACCTTCTAGTAAGTTCTGCGATTCTGTAGGTTACAGGTAGGTTGCAGGGAGGTTACATGAGATATAACGCGGATACAACCCTCAAATATCCTCCCTGTAACCTACAGACCTCCATATAACCTACAGACGTATGCAGCGCTGCGTACGTCTTACGTACACAATTTTTTTCCAAAACGCCCATCCCAAATTATTAATAGTTGCACGAGTGATTTTTAACATAAATCTTCTTGCATATATGACCCTTACAAATGGAAAAATCCTTCTTTAAAGAAGAGCTCTTACATATATGAACCTTACAAATCTATTTTTACTAAAATTTTTTTTCCTATAAAAAAAAATAAAAGAAGAAATTCTCAGACGAAATCTTCACCAATAGTAGAAAGATCACTCCAGCCCTCAAATCTTATTTTTTAAGTAGTATATATGATCCATATACTAACAACAAAAAAAGGAAATGTAAATTCTTAAAATATATCATATATATTGGGGATTTGCATATATGCCTCACAATTCTGATGTATTTATACACCTAACACCTAAATCTAGATATTTACATTTATAACACAGAGATGTCTCGTAACCTACACAAGAAAACATGTAATTCACTTTAAAGAAATTTAATAATAGCGATATTATTTATATGATTGATGCATGCTAGAAAATTCGTGGGGGTAGAATAATAGATTATCATTTTAGCATGTCACGAGATTTAAACACGCTTTCAGATGAAAGAAAACAACTTGTAGAAACATCAACAAATTTTACGTAAATAATCTGTGAAGGGAAAAAAACACAGTGTTTGACCCAACTGAAGAGATTCATTATAAACTGAAGATTACAAATACAATCTCTTGTTCTACATGAGAGAAAAATGTTGCACAATCTTCAAAACTACAAAGTTAGTGCGTGGATGAACTTGTCACAAGAAATAAACGACGATTGATAGTGATTTGCAGCGGCCGCCAAGTGGTGGATAAAGATGGTTGGCAGCAATCGATGACTACATGAGTGATACTGGACTTTTGTTTTTTTTTTTCAAGCTTAAAGCTCTTCTTCAAATTTCAAGATCTCTCCCAACTTTTACAATGGACATGTAGGGCTCTATCATAGAGTCCCAATTGTAATTAATGAGAAATCCAAACCACTATAATCGGATGGCCCTAAGAGATTTTCTCGATCAGATGATATTTAAGTAACATTTCAGTACCACAAAGATATGAGAATTGAGCGATCTTAGGTTCATTGGTTTCGTCTTATCGAGACGCTTAATTCGACTATAAACTTGTCAGGTTCGACATTCGTTTGATCTTCCAAATATGATCAGAAAGCTTCTAAAAGTGTTTAAATTGCTTGAACCGAGCTTGATTTGACTGGGATTAGACCATATTGGTATCATCTGGTTCATCTCATCAAGTCGGTCAGTTTGAATGTAAACGCTTAAATTGAAGTTATGGAGGACTCTTAATTGAAATGTGAATATTTCTTGTTCAAAATATTGCCTCGAGATTCATGTCGCATTATGAGAATTTGTTAATGATGAATTAATGATAGTAACAATGTACATAAATACCCCCATATCTATGTGTGTGTGTGCTGAATTCGAAGTTGTTTGGGTGTTACATTCAAAGAATATAACATAAATATAAGAGAGAGAGAGAGAGAGAGAGAGAGAGAGAGAGAGAGAGAGATTTCTTATAATACAACGTTCTCATATTAGTTTTCTCCAATCCTATTACAAATAATACTAATCTATTTATAGAAGAAAAAATATTATGTAATCTCAATTATCCTCATAGTCTTATTTAATCGGTTAGAGATGGCCGATTGGAACTGCTCGGACCGACTGTAGCTGCTCGATCAGACTGACCAGAGAGGGCATATTAGATAATCTCAAAGTCTTAAATCATGAATGCAAATTACTATCATATAATGTATAAACATCAGAATAGTCTTCTTTGATTTTCTTTCAAATCGCCGATTGGAACTGCTCGGACCGACTGTAGCTACTCGATCCGACCGACTAGAGAGAGCATATTGCATAATCTCAAAGTCTTAAATCATGAATGTGAATTACTACCATATAATATATAAACATCAGAATAGTCTTCTTTGATTTTCTTTCAAATCAAAGCATGACTTTATCATAAAAGTCCAACAAAATAAGTACTTGTTGAATTCAAAGCATGAGAAAAATGACAAATAACCTCAATTGAGGGGCGACCAATGCAAATTGAAACGATGATAGTAGCCATTTATAACATTTGTGCCACGCGCATTCTACCAAAAATCAAGCTATCCCAAAAAATAAAAATTGTATTTTTAATTGGAACAAAGAATATGGACTGATTTATTCAATGCATGCGAAAGAAGAAATTTGTAAAAAAAAAAAAAAAAGTGGCAGCCACTTGAAGCAGCCCGACTGGTCAAGCTTTTTACACTTCGTAAAACTTGATCAGCAAGTAATTACATATATACCACACAATTCTTATGTATTTAAGTACGGATCTAAAACCTAAACTCAAAGCATTAGGTTATGTTTGGGGCAGTTGCAGCTTATTGAATAATCTATTGATGAACTGATTAAAAGTAATATGTTGATAAGCTTGATGCGATGAGTATCACAATTTTTTATTTTTTTGGAAAAGTTTGACCGCTGTCAGAAAGTTGTCACCACATTTAGACATGTGCGGTGTGAAAACGCTAATTTCAACGTTTTGAAAACGCATAAGCTGCCAAAACGCAGTTTAACGAAACATATCAGATGCATTTTCAAAACGCCGCACCGAATAAGCTGCCCCAAACGAAAAATTATTCCATACGGATCTGAGTCCGCACGCAGCTTGCGTGCGGACTCCGATCCGGACCGTAAATCACCTGATTTACGGTCCTGATGTATTTCGGTGGGCCCCACCTAAATTTTTTTATTATTATTTTTAAAAACGGAAATAATCATGACCGTAGATCACCGTGATCTACGGCCAAGAACGAACACCGCATGCAGAGATGCATGCGGTGTCCGTACGCAATAATCCCTCGCCCCAAACGGGCTCTTAATATGTTTTACTATTTATTACCATTATGCCTTAAAATAACGAGAAAATAATCACATTTGTAGTAGTTATAAGTCACTCAAATCAAATATGCGCATAATACTTGATTTTTAAATATTAAATGCCAGTAAGTTGCAGCGGATTTATTTTTTTTAGGAGCTGGATTATTTGAACTTAAAATAATATATGGAGGAAGTCAATTAGTGTCATTTTCACCTCGACACAGAATTCTTTTATTTTGTTTTCGTTTTTTTCTTACGAGTCAAAGCTATTTAAATATATTTGCAGCTGTCAAAAACGGGACTTGGCAAACTGAATTATGGTTAACCGACTTAATATTAAATCATACAAATAATAAACTAATCAAGTCCCCGCGTGCGCACACGGAAAAAAAAAAAGCGAGCATTGATCGTAAGAAGATCCAACGGTCCGGAAAGGATGAGCACAATGAGGGTTGGCCCATTGTCAGAAGATTATGATCAAGACTGTTTGATCGATATATCGAACAAAGACATACAAATCAAGTCAGCGGGGTGAAAATTGAGTGAGCCACAAGTAGGCAAGAAGACATTTGAATAACCTGATTCAGTCAGCCAGAAATAAGAACAAAATCATTCGGCAAACCATAACCGCCCCCACCCCCATCCCCGCTAAATAGCAGATCCAACCTTCCCATTGACGTCCCAGAAGCTATTCACTGGGGATAATCAAGGAAGAACATTCATATCATATTAACTGGCTGATCTGGCGCATATCGACCAATTTCAATTGGTTGAGTTGATCTCACCGACCTAAAGCTAATTGGATATTGCGCGCCGATTCAAAAAGTATTCGGACAAAAAATTTATACATGTAAAATATTACATAACACCAATTACAAACCCTTTTAAATCAGCTGGAAAATGTAATATAAGAGATTATAGAGATGTTTTTTTGTCACACCTCAAATACAATATATCTAAACTAGAAAATGAGAACTAAAATGAAAATAAAGTTCACAAAGACTACTATGTTTCTAAATTACAATTTTTATAAATGTGAACTAAGCCTTTAAAATCTAAAAAAAATTAGAAAAAAAAAGATACAAATGAAGAAATCAAGGCGGTAGACGGCACATTTGTAAGACATAACACGTGCCAGTAGTTAGAAAAACAGAGTCTTTAATTTGGTCTTTCAGCATACATTTCAACATGGCTAATTGACTTGAGTTTATCAAAAAGCTGCTTTGGTGAAATTGGGAAAAAGGGTTTGGTGAAGAAAGAGATTGT
>NEWO01000644.1:337630-348035 GCA_003013225.1 Phalaenopsis aphrodite
AATATTATTATTCTCTTGCTTCTTAAAATATAAAGTAAAATGGTCATTTGAATCTCATATTAATGTTGGGTACCATTTTAAATTTTATTGTTGGGTACCATTTTTTTGGGCGTATTTTTTGTCCGGACACTTGACGTACATCTACGTGCGGTGCAGGTTATTCCTGAGTTATTTTCAGGTTATTTTTGAGTTATATGTAAGAAAGATGTCTGCTTCCTCGAGAGAAGAGCAACGAATTTACTATTTCATAGAAGTCCAGTACATACCCATATGGTTACACATTATATATATAGATAAAACTCACAGATAAAATTACAAACACGCCCTCGCTTCCCCCAACCTACTTATCTCTAAGAGACACACATCTTCAATTCCAAGAGACAATCCTCTTCATTTCAGGAGATACACCTCTTCAATTCTAAGATACTCCAGATTCTGGTATATGAGACATACCTAACAACCAGGGCCATCATTGGATTTGTGACATCCCCCACTTTTCGTTCCTTTGGACTCTTAAAATTACTGTTTTTATTTTAGTCATTCCCTTTTGAATTTCTTATGTCCAACCTTGAAAACATAAACTTTGAAATCTTGAAGATTGAACCAATGATTTTAATCGAGAGTTTTCCCGAGTGACTCTCGTCATTTAAGATGAATTAACTATAGGGGCTTGCCTTTATAGGGAACTAAAAAACCCAGGTAAAATAAATCCTACATAATCCTTATATTAGATAGGATAAATTGTGAGTTATATGTAAGAGGTTCACAAACTAAACAAATGTCATAAATTATTTATTTTATATAATCAAATGTCAAGTGATATAATTACTCTTCGAGGTGATGTATCACTTGTAGTGTTGTGCTTAGTTACATAAACTATTAAATATAAGAGATCTATCTGGTTTCATCTTTTTTAAAACAAACAATATTTTCATAATCAAATATATATATTAAATTTAAAGTATTTTCAATCTTTCGGTCGACAAGTAGTTAAGAAGAGACGACACATTATTGGGTTGTCAATATGGAGTAGATCGACGAATGATTCGAATGATGAAACATGGTTGATTAGGTCGGTTTTTTTTTTGTAAGAATCCAAGTGAGGAATCCTTAGGTTTGGCAGAGGTATGACCTATTTGATTTGGAGCGTAAAAGTCCCTCCAGCGGAAGCTGTAAATGCACTCACGCCCTTTCTTCCTATCGCTTGATTACCTGCCCATATGTGGATGTGTTAGTTTGTTGAGAATTGTCTTGTCCCTCTGTTTGCTGTTGCTAACCTGGTTGTGCGACATAGACGTGTTACCTGGTGGGGTCTTTGAGGACAAATCTCCTCGAGTTCCAATTCTAGGTGAGGCGCTTGCCGTTCCTCAGGGTGATTGCTTCCCAGAGGACCTAAAATTGATCTAAGATGAGGTTCATTTGGTCTTGTAAGCTCTGAATCTATGCATGAATATCTGATTGTGTAGCATCTCTGTCGGATTCCATGTGTGTTATCTCTTTTTAGGAAGCTTCTTCATTGTAGTTAGCTTCACTTCTCATTTAGGGCATATCCACGCTAACGACACTATCTTTCAGGATGTTGGATCTCATATTGTCTTTTATGAATATGTTTCGGGAGTTAGAGCCGAGTGAATGAGAGAAGGAGGAGAGAGAATAGAGTAAGCCTGAAATTCTTTGTCGCAAGAGTCCAGTCCCCTTTTGTTCATATTTTTGTTCCCTATATATAAGAATGTATTTCATATAATTATAAAAAAGGATGAAACAATTATGAAAATAGTTCTTAATTTGATTAGTGCTATAATAAATTGCATGGATTTCATTTCCTATCTGTATTACAATTTAAATTTTGACATGACGGTAGTTAGTTGATTGATTCGCTACGATGTGGCAAATTGAGGCGATCAACTGAGTGGTGATCGTGTCTTGTGATTGGTCGATCGAGAAATTCGGTCGAACGACGATCTTCTCCACAGTGACAAAAAAGAGGGTCAAACATCCAATGACGATCAAGGGGTTTTTGCATGCGTTTTTGTCGGTCGACTGATGAGTCGATTTATTTTTTCGGGCGAAATGTGACTTACTTGTCGCTTTGGCTTAATTCTTATGGGGCCTACGCCTAATTTACTTAGTTGGTTAATCGCCTCAGCCGAATACCCCTATTAGCAATGTCTTAGGTGGATCTTGTCGCTGCCTGTGTGAAGTATCTGATGACATTTGTTGTTACGATGAATTACGATTCGCCCTTAGTGTATCTTGTCACTATCGGGCAAGGGATCCTCTCAAGAGCCTTAATTTGTCCCAGGTTTAGAGACACGATTCAACCTGTTTGACAGTGACTTGTCGGGTCAACTGTTTAGTCTTGAGGAGGCTCTTTATTTTTGGTCATTTGTTCTCTCTGATATTCATCCCGATAGCTATTTTATTTTATTCCTCTTTATATAATTTATTTTTGTAAAACATTATGAATCATTTTAATATCATTGCTATAAGAAATAAAATATTGGCTACTATTAAATTTTAATAGATTGTTGAGTCCATCTTGATAACAACAAAAAAATAAATAGTGTGCTTGAATATTCTTGAAGTAAAATGCATAAATATATTTTAAAATTATGTCACAAGAGCTATGATGTATCTTATCCTAACTCAGAGTGTATATATATATATATATATATATATATATATATATATATATATATATATTCATTTATAGGAAGACATGTCGGTGCAGGTAAAGTATGTAAATAGATAAAAAAACTAGTGATATGCATGTAAATCTTCTTTAATAATGTAGCCCACGTGTAAAAAAACACAATCCAAGTACGGCTACACGTCATCAACTATAGCTTTGACTAAACTGCTGAGCTTTGACGTTAATGGTGATCACATAGCACAAATTTCCACCGACGACCATTGAAGAAACGTCAGGAGTCAACAAAACCTCCTCTTTCTCTGAACCCTCCGTTCCCTCTTCACCACTCCAAACTTCAGCTATAAAAACCATAAACCAACAGCTAACTAAAGGCATCTAAAACCTGCAAAACCCCTCCTCCTCCTCCTCCTCCTCCCCTTCTTCTAATCCTCAAGGAAGATCTCAGCAATGAGCAGCAGAAGCTCTAGAGCCCTATTTTTCGCCATTTTCATCGTCCTCATCATTGCAGCAAGCACGAAGTATGCCGCAGCCCTGCGGCTAATGCCGGAAGAGCTCAGCGGCGGTGGTGGAGATCAAGCCATCGAATGGAGCGTATACGCGAAGGCCAAGGAGGCCATGTCTCTGTGGCTGGCGAGGTTGCCGTCGGGGCCAAGCCCCGGCGGCGGCGGACACTAGCTTTATTTAGCCTTTGTCCTCATTGCCCCCTTACCTACTGTAGTAATTGTATGATATTTGTATAACTTGATTGGTTCTGGTGGTTAAGTATACCACAAAGGTTGTGAAAGATACGAACTTTATGAATTTGGGCTACTTAATTAGACTTAATTGGGATATATTGCATGCTTCAAGCAAAGAATAATGCATGCTTCATATGATTTCTTATTTCTATTCATTTATATATGGTTTATTTGTATTTTTCTTGTTACAAGAGAAAAAAAAATTGTAAATTTGTTTTCATAATTGTCATTTGAATTAATAGCATTGTTATGGGCCTGAAATGTTGTTCCTACCTGCAATCAGGAAAAATATAAATGGTCTTAGCTCTCAGCCTATCTCAGGCCACAAATGACTAAATGAGAAGAATGTTATTATGCCGAATATAATTGTGTTGATCAACTATTCACTCGGAGTTTGCCCTCTTGTTTTGGGTTCAAAAGCGTTGCCCTTGAAATATTTTATTTCATGTGTTCATAGTCGTAATGCCCTAATATAGCGCCCTAATGCTTGAAACAGCATATCCAGGTTCAGAAACCAGAACCAGTTGGAGCACTGTAGCGCCTGACGCTGATAACTGAGTTCGTGTTGTTTGTATCTTTAAGTTTTTTATATTGCTGAGGGATTTGTATGTGAGCATGTAGTTGTTGGATTTAGAGTTTTCTCAAATGCGATGGAGAGGAAGTAATCTGCGTTCATGAGTTTCAAGGTATTATCGATCATACTTGAGTTTAGTGTAATTCTCCTCAGTCCTCATGGTGAATCTCTTGATGTGTCGTGGCTCTGTGGTTTTTCTCGTTCCGGAGTTATTTCTAATTGGGTTTCCACATCTATCTCCCAACAAATAAAATGTATAGCTTTAAGTTCTCTCTCAAGCTTCCAACTCCTGTCACCATTGATCGTCGTTAACCACTGCCGATCGCCGTCGACCATCGTCGACCGCTGCCAACAACCACCTACTGCCGTAGAGCACTATTGTCGTCATCAATCACCACTGATCGTCGTCGACCACTAACCACAGTCGATCACCACAAATCATTGTTGACCACTACTTACCAGAAGTCGTCAGTCGATGTTGCAACTTCAAAAGCCTAGCAATAATTTCTCGTCTATGGGACAACACGTCTCTATAATCATCAACCTATAATAGATTTTTATATTTGGGCAAGACTCCATGGTTTTTTCTCTTTATAAGTTTTCAACGTAAAAACTTCTAGTGTCATTACTGATTAATTTTCTTCTACCTATGTATTTGTTGAATTTTGGTGCAACACTAAGACAATAATCTATTACTATACCGTCGTGAATTTGCTAGCACACATCAATTCTTAATTCAAATTTTAATTTTATTAGGAAAAAAAAAACATGAACTTAGCTAAATTCACAAATACTAATTATTATCATGAATGAGGAAACATATACTTTGGTTAAAAAACATATTATTAATCATATAAATTTATTTTAAATGTGACAACAAATATATTCTAGTTTTTTTTCCTTCTCATGCAATATTTTTAAACAATTATTATATTGGCACAAATAAAATAAAATAAAATTACATAGAGTTTCATGCAAATAGTTCTTTAATGCATGCTTGTGTACGTGCATCATGGAAGAGGACTGCTCTTTGAAAAATTATATGGCTCGAATGATATATAATGAATTCACATGCATGCATATAACTATATTTACAAAGACAATGTGTGATTCCAACATTTTGAATGCCTTTTTTTCTTGCAAATATTCACATGCTTTTACATCTACATCCTACAAGACAATAATAAATGCCAATTTAATTGTTTTTCATGCGCGTATTCTGTACAGAATCACGTGTTTTACATATGTGTGTGAGTGGAGATATATATCTACATCAAGACATAAACATGTGAGCTAACGATTACAAGAAAATCGAGTGAAGGTGTCCACCTAGCCTTCGGTAGATCCGACTAGAGGATAGAGTAAAGTTCCTCAACATTATTAGTCATCTCAGAGAGGCCCTTCAGGCTTCTGACCTATTTATCGGTTTATAGTGATACACTCTTTGCTCGATAGTATAGTCTCATTCTACTGACATTAACTCCCCATCTAGGGATTGAGGGTTGACAATCTATCTAGATCAACCGATCGATGAAGCTTAGCAGACTCGGTCAATCCTATCGACCTGAAGTTAATCAAGTTTGTCCAAAAAGTAACACTGGATAAGCTAACCTAGCTGACTAGATCGATCTCACCGAGCCAAGTGATATTAGAAAAATCGACTGAGATAGAGTGTAGCCAAGCAACAGGATCATATAGGTAAAATATCCAAAATATCACGTACAACTCCGTAAGAGCAATGATAGAAACGTAATATTACTATATTGTGTTCTCTCACCTATAAATAAGAAAAACATTTTTTTGAGAAAGTGATAATAGATATGACGTTTTAAAGTTCATTATTGTTCACACCCCTTTTGTCTCTATCGTTCTCATTTTTTAAACTCTATTCTTTGGGGGTGTGATTCAAGGATAAAAAAGGATTCAACATGTACCTATCTTCAATTATTTGCAATTTTTTTGTATTTTTAATGTAAAATTTTTATTATCATGGGATATTTTCATTTTTAAATGTCTGATATTTTTTCACAGGTGAGCTAAGATGAGAGACACTATATCTGTTATTTATTTCTCTTCGTTGTGCTGGAGCCCGATCCCGCCATCTTGCTCCCGTCTCAGCCCCTTGTTTAGCGAAGCGAAGCCCTTGCTTCTCCCTATCGTTGCACCTCCCTCAGCTTCGTGAAGAGTCGCGTCTCCCGCTCCCGTTCGCGAATCGTAGGCGCCAACCGCTCCTGGCTTCCTCTGTTGTGCAGCGAAGCATCCCTTCGCTCCCTTCTGTTCGTGATAACAGGTATCACACAACTCTCTTTCAGTTATAGAAGTCACGAGCTCGGGATAGAAGAAGAGTTCTTCGGGTTTCCTCTGGATAGAGGAAGAGAAGTGCAAGCAGTGTGTGCATGCTTGATGAAGGAAGAAGAAGAAAAAGATTGTTCTCCCTTGACTTCTTTTAGGTGGCTTATGACAGAAAAGAAATTGAGTTTTTTTTTCCTCTTATAAGTTTATCTTATTTGGTGTATCTCGGTGTATCTCGGTATATAGAGAGAAGAACAAAGAGAGAAGAAGAGAGAGCAACGAAGTGAGAGATTCCTCTTGTAAGTTGAAGTGATCGACTGGTGTAAATTTTTCGAGTAGTAAAATCCTCTAAAACTCCATGGACGCAGATAAATTGCCGAATCGCGTAAATCTGTGCGTTCTTTTCTGGTGTGATTTTTCACGTTCTATTTTTTCGCTTCAAAGATCATTCTCCTGTTTGATTTATATATATACAACATCAACTTGTGTATATCTGTATATCTCTCAACGCTCTTTGCAGCCATTGTTGTAATTGATCAAACTTTATATTTTGATTGTTATTTTTTTGGGGTAATTACCTATAATGAACATTTGAAATTTTGCTATTGACAAAACGATCACTTTCATCCTTTCTTCTGAGCTCAATCGAATATTAAAATTCACAATAAAAATCTAAGTCATATTTTTCATTTTTATCAAATTGATAATTTCCCAATAACTTATTGTGGCATGCGTAAATGCATTAACTCGTAGCGTTCGTGTGCACTCAGGCCCGCATACGCACACACATATATATTCTCCATCCCCTTTAAGTATATACTTTTTTAATCAAGATAAATTGAGAATTAATTTCCTAGCTTTTTACTGAAGTAATGTAATAATTGATTAATGCACTACTCATACATTAGTCCAAGCACACAACATATTAAATTTTTATGGGTGCTAGCAAATTTGTAGCAATATAACCGATGATTATCGTCTTAACATGGTACGGAGATTCAACATATACTCTGCAAAGATAATACAACTAATAATGACACCATAAATTTTCATGTGGAAACCCAGAAAGGGAAAAATCACGAGGTCTGTGCCAGTTGAAGATTTCCACTATAAAAATATGACTACACATGCAATCACTTGTCCCACATGCGGGAAAGGGTTCCTAGGCTTCCCATGTTACAACGTCAACTGGCGACGACCGATAGCGATTGGCAGTGTCCGGTTGGCGATGGTCGATGGTGGTTGGCGGTGATCGACGACGGTTGGTGATGGTCAACAAAGATTGTTTGTGGTTGATGACAGTTGACGGTGGTTGACGACGATCGACGGTGGACGACAATATGAGTGTTTGATGGTAGTCAGTGGCTGTTGACGGTGGTCGAATAAGGTTGACTACAGTTAGTGGTGGTCGACAGTGGTTGGCGGTGGTGAACGGTGGTTGGAGTGGTGTTGGAATTCAATTTCTTCTGAAAGCTTCAAGTTCTTTCTGAAGCCCCAAGTTCTCATTCTCTCTTCTAAGAGGGGTTATGTTCTATTTTCAAAGTTCGGGGTGCAATTAATGCAATAATATAAATCACTTTGATATGACTGCTTAAAGGGCTTCCCTCGGTCGGATGTCGTTGGACGAACATTTGAGTGTCTTAATGATGTCAGAATTAAGTGATCTTAGATTTGTTGGATTCGTCTTGTTAAGACACTCAAATTAACTATAGACTCCTCAGAATCGACATTCGTTTGACTTTCCCAATATATCTAAAAAACTTTAAAAAATAGTTTAATGGCCTCATCTGAGCAAGATTTGTTCAAATTGGACAAAATTTGTTAACATTAGGTTCTTGCTATCGAGCCGGTCAGTTTAACTATAAGTTTGTTGAAATCATAGCTCTATATAATTTTTTATTGATGTTTAAATATTTCTTACTCGACGAAATATCTCTAAATTCATTTCATGGCTTCATGCCAGATGATAAAAATTTATTGGAGGTGTATCAATTTTAAATTCAATTCAAATAACCTAAACGACCATAAAATAACCCCACATAATAATCATTAAAAAAAAATCAACTTACACATAACTAAAACAAATTATCAATCAATCGCACAAACAAATCTCATACAATGAAAACATCCAAATTCAGAAAATTAATCAGCAAAAAATTCAAAAAAACCATGGAACTTCAAGCAAAGTCTTAAACCAAACAATAATATTCACTTTTACACATACAACATGTAATCATAATTTTATCCTGGCGACGACGTCCTTCAACTCGTCGTTTTATTACATAATTCAAAAAAGAGAAAAAAAAAAAAGCATTTACATAATCTTCCCGTATAAAAATTCAAAACAAAAAAGAAAAATTTTTTTTTTATGCATTTATATGTATTTATTTTTCTATATAATATTAACACTAGTGCCCGGCACCTCGATCGCTCGGCCCGGAGGGCAATCTCATCATCCACAAAGCCATGGCCGTATCTCGCACGCGGAGCGCTGGCATGGATCTCCCAGCGGCCGCGCTCTGCATGTTCCCCACGAAGAAGACGACGAAGAACATAAAGCTGATGAAGAAGAAAGAGGAAGAAGCAATTGATCTCCCCATAAGAAAAATGAGATCTTTGATTTGGTAGCTGGCGAGCTTATTATACGGGACTGAATATATAGTGGCAGGAAAGAAGGGTGGCGGACGGCGCACGTCGTCGAGTTGTATGCGGTTTAGTTTGAAATGGTTTTATTTAGTTATTTTAATTAAATGTATGTAAATATATTTCTGTTCTTGACTGAACGGTGCTGCGTTATTTGAATTTTGACAGAGTCGTTCATGCCTGGCGTGCAAAGTATGGCGAGGCTGCATATATATATATATATATATATATATATATATATATTTATAGATTCAAAATGGCGAGAGGTTATTATACGAGTCTCAAATTATCTTTAATATTGTATAACAAGTTGAGTACCACTTCCTTAAAGTCAACTGTGTCAGAGGGAATTCGAACCGCTCAGACCTGAGCGGTCTTATACCGAGGATGCCAAAAGGCAAATGTACACAGCACTCGATAACTGCAAATATATATTACAAAGTAATTTTGATTTGTTTTGGTGATTGACATGCATATATGCCATCTCATTCATATCTAAAATCTAAATTTAGATTTTAACATTTTTACCGCCCGAGATTTTCATATATGGGATAAAAAATGTTTCGATTTTAACTTTTTAAAAGTGAAATACAACTTGTATCCGTACATAAATAAAATGGTTAAATAGAATTTATCAAATGTAGCAACTCCAATCTTCAATAAGAAGGAGATAAACATTTGAGGGACAATGCGAAGAAATTCTTAAATTCATCTCACAATTGGATTTACTAAGTTATGATTGTCGCATAAAAGAGACGAAATATGGGAAGAAAATATGGAATTCGATTAAACATAGCATTATATTGGATTTATTTTTAATTTATCTGATGTTTGGGTGAATTTATGTTGAATCCACGGTAGATCCTCTTTAGGCAAAGTTTGGATTACGTTAAGTAGGATTTATTAAATCCGTTGAATTCAGATTCATGATTGAATAAATCTGCCTCACAATCAGATTTAATAAATTCATGTGTACACGGGAAAAGAGACGAAATTATGCTAATAGCATGCCACCAAACACCACCTCATTTTATTGTAGTTTTCTTAATAATCATAAACATTACGTTAAATGCCTACTCTCATGGTTTGAATGCAAAAATAAAGAAGTAAAGGGGGTTGAATGGATATATTGACTTTGGTGAAAAATGTTGACTTGCAGAAAATTACAAAGCAAGGTAGGACTACAAATGCTCGCCATTTGAAATGAGATATTTTAATTATGATAATATAATTATTCAACGGTCAGCATATCAGAGTCAATACAATAAAATTCACGCTTGGCGGATTAATATTGCAAGCTTGCTCTCTTATTCGGCATTATGACGTCATAACTACAAAAGTAATTAAAAAAGCGTGATAAATGCGATAAATACTTTTCAATCTATAAGAATTATTTATGATGAAATATGAAATGGCAACTAATCAAACAATTGATTTGAGCATTTTGAGTTTGTTATAATTAATTAATCAATATCACCGACTATATATATATATATATATATATAT
>NEWO01000644.1:348349-381770 GCA_003013225.1 Phalaenopsis aphrodite
ATATATATATATATATATATATATATATTAAAAGTTTGGTCGCCAGTCAATCCCATAGTTTGACTGATGGGCGGACCCTCCTTCCAGAAATGTGTGCAATTCGATCCTACGCAATGATCGAACTCCCGACCCAAATAGCTTATACCAAAGACCGCAACTATTGAGTCAGGCTAAGACACACACTCAAAGTACTAATAATATTGTCATTATATGTACAGACATACATACATATACATACATACATACATATACATACATACATACATACATATGTATGTATATGTATGTATGTCTGTACATATAATGACAATATTATTAGTACTTAATTATATTTCGTAAAAAAATTAACCGAAAAAGTGGCTGCATGTATTACTTTTAGTCACAAATTTAAAATGATGATTTTTAATTAATGCTACATTTTTTTTTATAAAAAAGTATATTACCATGGCCTAAATTTATAATTATAACGTTTTATTTTAATTAAAAGGTTGATTTAATCTTAGTACCTGCATCATCATTGAAACAGAAGGGCATGCAAATGTCAGGAGGAGACTGCATTTGTTGTAATCGATTGAGTGCGACATATGATCCCTTAGATTGTATTTGTGTGGTGGCATGCATTTGTATATAGACGGCACGTGTAGCCTCCTCGATGGCTCTATGATATTGCCGGTGTCAAATTGATTAATAGTTGTGTTGAATCCTAAACTTTCCTTCACATAAAACAAGAATAGTTGTGGTATGCATTTTCTTCACATATATTTTTCTTCTTCTGTTAAGTCTGCTCTATCACTTTCATCTATGTTAATAATAGTGTTGCTATTAGAAAGAATACTTGAAACTTTATTAGTTGCTTTGCTGCTGACTTCTGTTGGGTGATTTTAATTGCATTCTTAGAATTAATATGATGGTTGGGGTCATCGTCCCATACTTTATAAGCCAGCTGATTTTACTAATTACATCCTCAATTCTAATATTTTTGAATTGCAAAATACCAGCCATAAGTTTAGTTGGTATATCAATCAAATTGATAGTCCCGTTAGATGCATTTTTTACTTTATTTTTTCTAATGCTTTTTGGATGAATTATTTTCTTGTTCCTTTTTTCAGAGTTTTGGATAGTTCTGCTTCTAAGCATTCTCATATTCTATATCTTTAGAGGCTTCATGTGTTTTAAAACAGAGACTTTTTAAGAAGAATGATTGGACTGGCTGTTTTAGGTTTTTTTTGATATTGCCAATGATGTTTGGAACGTTAATGTCAATGGCGATCCATTATTTTTCCTCTGCAATAAGTTTAAGAGTGTCAAAGAAGCTTTTATATATTAGAATTATTATAATTGTAATTATATTAATGAAACTATATATGAATATCTTGGATGTTAAACCTCTTTGTAAATGTTTATTTAATCAAACTGTTTCTAATTAAGATAGTCTTCATAATGTTATCTATTGTAATTTTAAATGGTTAAAACAAATAGCTAAGTGTGAATGATTATCTAAAGGGCAATATGATGCTAAGTTTATCTACCAAAATATTTGAATTATAAATAATTTTATTTTTATTAGAAAAAATATAGTAGAATATATTTACTTACATAGAAATAATGATATTGCTAATAAAATCATCCATTTTTTTAAAATTCTTCACTTAATAATTATGTTTATATTCCTCCCTCTATTTTTGATAAATTTGCTATTATTAATATCATTTCTTCTTTGGATTGTGATGTTTTAATAAAGATATTCTCTAATGAAGAGATTAAAAATGTTTTTTATTCTATTAGAAATTGCAAATCTCTTGAACATGAGGGATTTGCTTATAATTTTTTTAAATAATACTAAAATAATATTGGGATAATTGTATCCACGCTATAAACTATTATTTTTATGTTGGTAAGCTTCATGATAGGATTAAACATATTGTCATCACCTTAGTCCCCAAAAAGAAATTTGCTCAAACTTTAAATGATTATCTCTCTTTGTAATACCTTATTATTTAAGGTTATTGTTAAGCTTTTAGTTCATAAAATAAAAAAATATATATATTTTTGTGATATTATTAATTTTATTTAGTCTGATTTATTAAAGAGAGTGATATTGATTATAATATCATATTTACTAATGTGTTTTTTTTTTTGTATTTTTAATTATGTTAATTTTGGTAAAAAAAATATTACTCTAAATTTGATCTACGTGAAGCTTTTGATAAATTTAGGGCCCGTTTGAGGCAGCTTATTTGGTGCAATGACGTTTTGATGACACACCTGTTTTGTTTGGGTAAATTACGTTTTGGCAGTTTGTGCGTATTCAAAAAGTTAAAAACATCATTTTCACGCCGCACCTATCTAGGTATGGTGGAAGCTTTCTGGCTACCTTTTGTATTTTTCAAAAAAAAAAAAATTTGTAATAGCCACCGTACCTAGCTTATCATCAGATTATTTTTAATCAACTTATTAGCAGATTATTCAATAAGCTACAACTGTCCCAAACAAACCCTTAATCCGCATTTTCTCTATTATAGACCGATCAAATGGATTTTCTTAACCATATTCACGGATTAAGACCTATATAGGTGATAGTCTTTTCTCTATTATTATAAATGCATATTTTGATTCCTTTTTTAAGGCAAGATTGTCTCATTTCTCTTTATATTTTTGTTATTATTATGGATGTTTTTTCCTTCATGTTTGATATTCAAAATAATTATCTTATGCAAGGTTTTAATAAAATTAATCATCTTATATATAATGATGATCTCTTATCTTTTTAGAGATGCCACTCCAATTATACAATATCTGACCAATGTTCTGAATATTTTTCGTTTTGCTTCTAATTTAAATGTTAATTTCTTAAAATATGTTGTTTGTTATTCTAAGAAAGTTGATGATACTTTGCAGCAGACTATATGTAATATTAATGATATGAATACCAAACCACTTCCTTGAAAATACCTTGATATTACTATTAATTGTTATAAGCACAATGTGATTGATTGCCAAATTATTATTGGTAAGCTCCCAAAAATAGTTGGGTGGCTGGAAGATAAAAGTTTTGTATATGAATGGTTGTTTTCAATTAATTAATTACACTATTAGAATTTATCTTTATTATTAATAGGACGGTAAACGAGCCGAGCCTGAGCGAGCTCAGACTGGGCTCATATTTTGCTGGTTCGAAATTGGCTCTTATACGAAATGACTCGTGAACAGTGTGTTCGTGTTCGACTTGAAAAATTTATTCGTGTTCGTGTTCGGCTATTGTTCAACTCGAAATTGGCTCTTTAGAATATTAAATTATTATAATAATTAATTTTTTAAATAAAATTAAAATAATAAATTTTCTAAAAAACAGTTTGTATAAAATTAATTAATAATAATTTATAATATTTAGCTTTATGATAATTTGATAATTTGATTGGTTTTGTTTCCTAGACTTATCAAAATCAAGGATACCTTTGCTAATGGCTGTTGTTTTCTTCCTCATCATTGGACCATCCCTACACATTGTTTGAATCTTATTCATGACTTCCCTATCATTAATAATTGTTGTAGTTGTCTCTGGAAAGAAATGTATTATCACAACAGTAAAAATGTTTGTCATTTTATTTATGAAACCTTACTTGCTAGAGATTGGAATATATTAGTTTGATACAAATGGTATAATATTGATCTGGCTTGAATTTCTTGGAGAGTTTTCAGTACTGGTCTTAAAACCAATGGAATTTTTTACTATATGGGTATTGATATTAGCCTTAATTATTTTATCCACCTCAACGATTTAGAACATGATAATCATTTATTTTTTGAATGTTCGTTTTCTCGTAATTTATCGAACATTTGTACTCTTTTTAGGGATTTTTTCATTAAAAATTGTACCATGTTGAGAATATTAATCTATTGCTTATGAAATCAGATTAGAAAGGAATAATATAATTTTTAATAATTTTAATACTTCTCGTGATATTATTTCTAAAAGTGTTATTTGAAAAATTAGGTAAAAAAAAAAAGATCGTTAAGTTTGATGTTCCAAACTTTGTTAGCTTTTTACAATTTGTAAGTGCTTCTTATCTTTCCTATGCTTGTTGGTTGGTATTGTGGCATGTTTTAAAATAGAAAGATCGACGATGAAGCGAAAAATAAAATGAAAAAAATTCACATAAAAGAAAACATACAGATTTACGTGGTTCGATAAATTGTCTACATCTATGGAGTTGCAGAGGATTTTACTAATTAAAGAATTTATATCTGTGAATCCCTTTGACAATTATAAGAGAAAGTCTCTCACTTTCTCACTCCATCTTCTCCTCTCTTTATGCTGAGATATACTGGAGAAGAAAAAACAAGTAAGAAATATATGAGAGAATCAAACTTATTGTTAATGCTTTTCCCCAATTTAAGGCCTTGCAGTATTCCTACCAACCAAAGGGAGGATTCTCGCCTTGCAAATTACTGTCTCTTCTTCCCTGAACAAGAATGCCGAAGCCAAAGGGAGGAGCAGCCGAAGCCTTTCGCTACTTTATTTTCTTCTTTTGCTTCATAAAGGAGAGGCAAAATTTTCCAATGAAGACAAGTGCGGTATCGCGAACGGAAAAATAAAAGCGGAGTAGTGGGTTGCAACTCTTCGGTTCGCAGCGGAGAGAAGGCGGGTGCGATTCGCGGAGGACAGGAGCGGGAACATGCGCGATCTCTCTCTCTCTCTTTTTTAATTTAAACCGGGCTCCACCTCTAACAGCTGGTTGATTGCTTCTCTTTCGATTTCCGTTCTCTGTTATTCCTATATTTGTTCTGGTTAGATTGTGCTTAGGTTTGGTTGGAAGTGTTGTTTTTTGTTTCTATGGTGGAGCTTCTTGTGGTGCTCCTGGCGAGGCTGTTTTAAATTTTAATAACCATTGTTGCTTTGCTTATTGCAACTGGTTGGCTTATAATTTATTTTGATATGTTTTGTTTATCTCTCTTCCATATAAGATCAAATTTATACTTGATCTTTTCTTTAAAGTTTCGATTAGTTCAGACTGTTAGGATTTCCAATCACATAATAAAATTCAACCATTCATTTTAATATTTATGCAGGTAAGTTTCGAACTTTGTGTCAATAACAATGTCTTCTTTCTCTCTACATTATGCTGGTTAGCTTATCTTTCTATTTTTTTTTTCTATTTTGTTTTTGTTCGAGTTTGCTTTTTTTATGTTTGTGTCTCTCATCTTGTTTTGTTTTACTGATCGAAGAATTATGATTGATTTTAGGGTTTGTATTGAATATGTTTGTGCTACTTTTTAAAGATGGATTGTTGCTCCACCTTGAAGCTATTGTTGTCCTAAGTTGTATCTTCTATTTTGATTGTTTAGTGCGTTTGATCTAGGGCCTGTTTGAGGCAGCTTATAAGTGCGGTGTGTTTTTTGAAAATACTGCAGTATCGTTTGGAACACACGTTTTGCTTGCTTATCCGAAAACATGATTCTATTTTTACACTAAACGCTAGCTGCAGGTTCAACTCCGCGGTTGACCCGCGGGCCGCGTTTTAAAATAATCTGTTTATCCTGAAACACGCAAACTGCCTAAACACACCCCTAGTGGGTTTCTTAATGTTTATAGTATTCAAAATTTATAAATTTGTTGGTTGTGTTTTGTCTCTTTGTTAGTTTTCATTCTTTTTTCGGTGTTGAATTTATGTCTTTAAATGCACTTTTTATTTATTTTAAAAAAATGGTGGGTGACCCTAAATATTTCAAAAATAAATAAATAAATGAGTGTAATGTAGTTAAAATGGCCCAAAAAATTTATCCCCGACCTTAATTTACAGACGTAGCATACCAAACTTCTTTATTTAGTAATTTAACACCATAAAGTCTAATATAACAAAAGGCACACAAAAAACGACCGGTTAACGCATCGTACTCCCGAAACCCTTGGCGACATCCCTCCCAATTCTCCCGCTCATGCTAGCTCCGAAGGCAACGCAGGGGCATAAAATGACCTCCGAAACTCCCAACTATCTCCTCTGAGAAGGCAGCGCAGGGATCGCAGCATACAAAGACATCCGAAACCCTCCCCGACATTCCTCCCCACTCTCCCGTTTAGAGCAAGCTAGGAAGGCAACGCCGGGATCGCGGCATAGAAAGACCTACGAAACACCTGTATTTCTACTCATTCCGGTACGGTTGTACCAGAGAACACTTGGAAGGTAAACCATGTCTTTCTGTCTCTTCCTCACCCACCTAAAGCGCTTCAGCTTCTATAATTTCGGTAAATCCGACTTGTAACGGGATTTGCTAAATCCTGGATTTAAGGCAAAACGAAGGAAAAGCTAGATTTAAGAATCTGTAGGATTTACATTGTTTATTTACTTAAGTGCCACACAATTCACATTGAAAAACATGCCTAACACCCAAATTTGGATATTTGCATGCCATTCAAATCCTATGTATTTACATATTAATCATCTAAACTTAAATTTTTACATACATGCCAACTTAAATATGTATTAAAAGATTCACATCACTTTTTAGAAGTTAAAATGGTGGTATTTTTTATGCAATATGAGAATTTTGGGTTGTAAAGGTAAAAAGTTTAGGTGCTAGATATTTAAATACTACCAGTTTAACTTCTAAAATGTGAAATACATCTTTTCACACATAAGTATGTTGGCATGTATTGTAGTTTAAGTGTTAGATATGTAAATACATAGGAATTAAGTGGTATGTATGTGAATTTTACTTCTTTCAATTTGTCATTTAGAATTCTTTCTTCTAGCTTCTGATTAATTTTGAGCAAATCTTACTTGCAATTGAATTTTTAGGATTGATATGATAAAACAGAGCATGTCTTCGCTGTGAAATTTCCATATTCAGTATTTTATTTTCTTCTAATCCAATTTACACAACCGAAAATAGGCATCAACCATTTACTTGTTTCAACAGAAATATGACCGTCATTGCATCTCCTAGATACTTTTATATGTCAGATATAAATGCTAGATTTTGTACCTCAAACTAAAATAATTATGCTGGTTGTTTTGAAGACCATTGTCAAGTTTTTTTCGAGTTTGGCTCAACATCTATAAAAACTGCCATAAATAGTCTATTATTTCCATCAAATGAATTAGCAGACATAAGAACACATAGATACTCTGACTTCAAATTACAAACATCAATGCCAATTAAGCATCTAAATCGTGCTAGAAATCTATCAATAGAAACTTTGAAGCTAACATAAAATCTTTTAATAGAAGAATCATTTGTACTGCAACTGTATGTAATACGCCATTCATGTTTTTTGCTTCAAAGCTTTGTATGTTATGCAAATACCCACTTGTCATTATCATCGACAGATCTAAAAATGCTATCTCGTGCTTGCTATCTTAACTTCCACAACTTAATATATGACAATGATAGCCCGTATAAGCTATCTAAATTGTTGTTGATCTGCTTATGAGGGATCTTTGGATTCTTCTTCACAAAATCTTCTATTTGTTGAGCAACCCAAGAAGTTGTTGCTTGCCTGTTTCCTACTTAGTTTACTCTAGGGCATAAATGTATTGTCTTATCCAAATGACAGTTCATCAAAACATAATGTAGCTTTTACCCTCCAAGGACATCATCGATGCGAACAAACAACAACATTGTGAGTTCTATTCATAGCTATAAATTTTAGCCCAAAATCATTTTTGATTGTGATGGACTTGAGAAATTGCTTAAAATTGCATGTCATGAAAGCGTGCCTCGACTTTCAAATCATTTTTACCATTAGCTTGGATAATTAGATATCCCCAATTATAAATCTCTCTCAATACTTACATTATAGGCACAATCAAGATTTGTATAGCAGCTTTCCTATACATTATTAACAACTAGTGTTTCTTGACTTTGTAGACAAATTTCAGATTCTCCATCACTTTGTGTGATGATCACCACTCAACTCGTCCATATCCACTCGAGCGAACGATTATCTCCACAAATTCAACTTCATTGGTTATAGACATGTACAATTTTGGTAATGTTCCCCTTTTATGATATTATAATTGGAATTCATGCCCTCTAATTCAAGTATAAATCAATTTAACCTCTTCCTTTAACACCACCAAACTCAACACATCTTTTTGAATTTTAATAGTTTCTGATGACCGCCTTCATAGTTTTTCCTCAATTGAATTTTAACTTGCATTCAATATCCACCATATTTGAATGTAATGTATAAGTTCTCATTTTGATCCACCAGCTCTGTTCAATATGGACTAATTTGATAATCTTATATTTAATTTAATTAATTTGACTAATGCTTGCACAATCAGTGCTTGCTTTAAGAAGATTCTTAATGAAAAGAGGGCTATTAATGAAGTCAGTATCACACGCACAAGCACGAGCGCAGACACACACAAATGCATACATAGATAAGTATATATATATATATATATATATATTCCTTCGATCCTTGAACTTTTGTACTTCGAACTCTTCTTATCCTGTTTTGAGCGATTTTTAGACTTTGAAGTTTGAATGATTCCTCTTTTTAAATGCCTGATTTGATTATCTAAACCTTGTTTAATGCAGTTTTGATTTTTAGAACATTTTTTTGGTGTCGACTAAGTTAAATTAGGGTTAGTTAGTTTTATCTATTAACAAGTATTTTTTATCAGACATTTAATCATTATTCAATTTTATTGAGTGGTGACAAATTATTCAGTATTTCTAATCATTTAGTTCATTATTTAATTTTATTGCGTTAGGTAGTCGATAACCAACATAAAATTTGTCAAAAAATCATGACATGAATCCCTTTTCTTCAGAAAAAAGGCGTTGATATGACTTATATTCAAGTCATTAAAGATATGTATACTAAAGCTGTTACTTGTGGTCGAACTGAAGAATGATTGACCAAATATTTTCCTATTTCTGTTGGATTACATCAGAGATCGGCTTTAAGCCCATATCTTTTTTCTTTAGTTATGGATGGTCTTACTGGACATTTACAGGAGGATGTACCTTGGTGTATTCTTTTTGCTGATGGTATCCTTCTTGTGGATAAGAAGAGAGAAAAAAACCTAGGAAAAACTTGAATTATGGAATTCTACATTGGATTCTAACGACCTTCATTTGAGTTGAACAAAACTGAATACATGGAATGTAATTTTAGTAGTAATAGTTCTATTAACAGAAGTGTCACTTTGGGTGATCAAATTATTAAAAGGTGCGAATGATTTGGATATCTCGGGTCTGTTGTTCAAAGCGAGGCTGATATAGATGGGGATGTTAATAGTAGAATTCAAGTTGGTTGGTTGAAGTGGAGGAATGCTTCGGGATTTTTATGTGATAGAAAAATACTGCTTAGAATGAAAGGAAAATCTTATAAGATGGTGGTGAGACCTGCAATGCCCTGTGGCCTGAATGTTGGTCTTTAAAAGAGAAGCATAATAATAAGTTAATTGTTGCAGAGATGAGAATTATTTGGTGGATCAGTGGCTTTACACTTAGAGACAAAATGTGAAATGAATATATCCGTGGTTGGTGTAGCTCTAGTGACTGACAAAATTAGAGAGAATTGTTTTAGATGGTTTGGTCACATTAAACGTTGACCATCTGATGATCCGATTAGGAGTGGATGTTTCAGATTCGACTTATGTTAAGGAAGACATAGGTAGACCTAGGAAGACTTGGGCTTATTGTATTAAAAATGATCTTAATTTATTAAAACTTAATGAAAATATGACACTAAATAGGTTGCAATGGAGAAAAAGGGTTCATGTAGACGACCCCACGTAGTGGGATTAAGGCTTTGTTGTTGTTGTTGTTGTTGAGTGGTGACAAATTCTTCTATTTTTAACATGTTTTTGGTCCTAACTTACATTATATTATCCATTCCCTTTTTGTATTTTTTTTTAATAAATTATAAATTCAATCCATTTAAATATTTTTTATGGCATGATAATTAACTAATTGTTCATTTTCAGGAACTTGCAGAAGAAATGAGCAAGATGAAGGGTCTTATAAAAACGTTCAGATCAATAAGTCAACCTCAGGTTACATCTTGATACAGAACTACCTTATCTTGTGGTCTTGTCTATTGTATGGCAAAATGATTTTTCATTCCCCTCAATTTCTTCAAACCCAACAAAGCCTTAATGCTTATGCTTTTTAAGCAGCTTGTTTAGAACTCAATAAAAATAATGATCCAACTTTAGGTGAACTAAGGCCAAATCAAGCATAAGCAAAGTCAAAGTAACAATTAAATTGAAGATTGAACAATTTAAAAGTTAAGAAGGCATTTTACTTTTGAGCAGCCTCAGGTTAATAGTGACAACAATTTAACTGAAGATTTAAAATATTTTAAAAATTTAGTACATATTGTATGTTATATGACAGATCAAGCTTTGTCTAATTACCTTACTGAGTATTTGTTCTTCATGTTCTTCTACCTTATAATTGTTAGACTTAGGAAGTTGATTTGATTCTTAATTGTCTTTTCTGTCCTAATGAATTTGACTTATTTCAAATTTCCACAAAATGTAATTTAATATTGCATCAACTTTTCTTGATAGTTTGGTAGCTAATCAGCAATAGAAATGCTATGGTATGTATTTGACTATATTGGTGAGTGCTAATTGGTATTAAAGCAAATGGAAATTTACATGCATACCACACATAATTCCTATTTATTTACATTTCAAACACCTAAAATATAATATTTACATGCATAAAACTTTGGGGTTATAAACCTTGGCATGTAAAGGTGTAGTTAACTTTTATAAAGTCAGTAATAGTGGCATTTTTTTATGTGTTATTAAAGATTTGAGATTTATCTATGTAAATATGAAAGTTTAGGTGTTAGATGGGTAAACAACTAAGAATTGTATGGTATGTATGAAAATGCTCTAAAAGTAAAACAGGAAAACAGGACTAGATTTTTATACAAATAAAAGTTATGACAGCAAACTATGCTATATGCCATTGCATCCTTAATTTTGTACCCCGTTTGTGAACTCCACACATTTTAAATGCTTCAAAGGATGGTAGTGAAAATATCGTTTGTTTCATAACTAGTTATATGGTCATTCTATTTGCATGAAGTTCTTAATAAAAGCATTTAAGATATTACCTTTGAGTATATCTAATGACATTTATGAAAACTAAGATTATTCATGAGATGGATATGCTAGAATCTATGTTTATTGAGTGATTCGAGTCATATGGTTGATCTTTCTGTCCCGATGTTATTTTGACACTGTTCAACCATGTTTATTTAGATGAATCTCTTGGCATAATTGGCTCCATTCTAGAACTTCATAATATTTTCCTTTTTATGGCATTCCATTGAAACAGATGGCCAAAAGATGAACAAAAAACTTGATGTCGTGCCATGTCTATTGCTTGTAACTTCTCAACACTATATCAAAATGATAACTTGTGCTCTTTTGAACAATACTTTTTTGGGGTATTTACATAAATAGCACATAATTCTTATGTATATACATATCTCACAACCAAAATTTCATATTTACACATAAATCACTCAAACCTTTAATATCTCATCAAAAATAGCATTGTTATCACTTTTTAAAAGTGAAATACATTTTTTCATGCATAGGTTTACAACACCAAAGTGCTATGTATGTAAATATGAAAGTTTATGTGTGAGATATGTAAATTCATAAGAGTTATGTGGCAGGTTGTCGACACTAAAAAGTTGTGGAGTTGCCCGTTGGAAGCTGTCGGTCGCCGGAATCGAAATTTCGTCGTCCGCTTCGAAAGGACGTTTAATTTACATATAGATTTAAGTTTTGAAAAATATAAAATCAAACTAACCGCATATTTTTCACAGTTTAAATGAAAGAGCACTGTACCTCAAACCCTGTTTCCATCCCGAAGGATAAACACAAGACTTGAGGGTGAGTCTCGATCAAATAAACTAAGAAATATATGACGTCCGTTTGATTTGCGAAACCATTTTATTTGACGATAAATTCCCCTATTTAATATGAAGAATTAAATAGGGTTTATATTAAGTTGAGTTTAAATTCCCCTATTTAATATGAAGAATTAAATAGGGTTTATATTAAGTTGAGTTTGAAAAAGCTTCCTATAAGGGCAAACCTTTATAATTAATTACATCTTAAATGACGGAAGTCACCTAATAAACTCTCGATAAAAATCAGGAAATATTATCTTCAAAGATGTCAAAAGGATAGGACTTTTCAATGAGATCGGACAAAGATGTGTGAAATGAGATTGACTCAAATTTGAAATATTTTCTTGTAGAGTCCAAAAGAGGAAGAACTAGGGGATGCCACAGATCTGAAGGAGAACCTTAGTGACTTCCCAGTTTACCCTATGGTTTGGCTTCAATTTATAGGAGAAATTATTTAAGTGTTTCAACCTGTCAATTTCATTAATTAGGGCTTATATTCGTGTGAAATGATCACATAAATAGACTGAAAGGTGTGAGGATTTAGGTTGTGACGGACGACAACCTCGAAATCCTAACACAGGTTAGGGCTTATATTGTACAACATAGTTGTACAAAGACCTAAAGAAATGTTGGAGATTTATGTCGCACTAGGTAGACAACCTCGAAATCCTATGGATTGTTGTTTTAATTTCTAAGGAAGGAAATTGGTTTAGCTGGGGAAGATGAGTTTTGCTGTTGAAGGTGACCGTGCTGCCCACCATGCTAGCTTCAAGCTCCTCGCTGTAGCAACTTCGAGTTTGATGTTAGTTTTAAGTGTACATGCAATAGTTGAGTCAATGATCTGCTGTTGGGTACCCCCTATAAAACCAACTACTGTCAGCCTATTCTAAGGTATGGTGTGCAAAAGGGCAGTAACATGTATAACAAATGAAAGCAGTAGAATGTACAGTAGACAAGAAATGGTAAAGTGTGCTGTAAAATAAAGCGCTGCAAATGTAAAACAAACTTGTATACCTTGGAGACCCGCTGCTCCTTTAAGTGTAATTGATGTAGCAGTTATGAGTAGAGTAATAGAATTTAAGGAACGAGCTGACATGTATTATATAGGCAAAAGTGAACAACAAAGGAAACGTCGTCTGGAAAACTCGAGGAAAATCGACAAATAATCCATGACAGAAAATCGAGAAAATCGACGAGCAGTAATTTAAATAAAATTGTCAAAACCGCGGGAAAATCCCAAAGAAAAGATCACGAGTGTTTTGTCAAAAAATTTCAATAAAACATACGAAAAATCCGAAAAGAGAGGACCGCAAGCACTCGGGTTGGGGCTAGACTCAGATATATATATTTGTACTCGAGGGTCGTTGAAGGCTACTCGCACCCGGATGTATAGAACCCGCTACTCAACTAAAAGACTGTCCTAATAAATCTGAGGAGGGTGTTCCTTAGCCCAAAACAGGTAATCAACAGGTGGACAACCAAGCTTAAAATGTATTTAAAATTTATATTTTTAGCATGCACATAAATTTTGGGCCCACAAAAGAAAGCTGTATAAATTTTGTAGTGAAAAAATATATTTTTTTATTGTATCTGTTCTTATCAAATCTGTTTCTTATCAGTTTTGAAAAGTGTAGTTGTCCACGAGTCGATTACTCTGTCGGGCGTAGGACCGCCAATAACCTAAGAAGGTACGGGTCTCCCACTAGTCTTGTGTCGGTGAATGATATTACATACTATGGTTTACCGGGTCCCTGGAGGGGGTCCTGATATCGTAGGATGGAATATCGTTCTGCTCTACCACTGGCGTGTCTTTGTCATCATCGCTCTAACCCTCAAAACAAAACCGACCTACTTGCGACCTTGCTTGATGGTTTCACATATAACAAAAGACTATATGTGCACTTATGTATCAAACAAAAGCACTTAAAACCGAACCAAAAAGAAAAAAAAAAGAATAAAAATGAGGATGAGAGAGGAGGAACTGATCCACCTAAAACATCGAAGAGACGGAGGATGAATCAGCCTCAAAACTCATGACGAAAGGACCTGAAGAAGGAGGCCCCAAGATCCTTGAATTAATCCGAAAGGATATCACTTTCTCATTTGGAGGGCATCTCTTCCCAATCTTGTCTCGAGCGAATTGAAACGGGCCCAAGTCAATGTGACAACTGTATACGTGGCTCCACCACTGACTACCCATCCACACACATCCAAGCCTGCGCTCGAATGATATCACAACTTCAATGTCAAACTCCCGAAACATCCTTTATAAATTCAATTTATATCAACTATATGCTCTCCCGAAATAAAATTTCAAAGTCTTTCAAACTTCACAACTCAAACAAAAGGAAAGTAACCCAGGGACGTCAACTACTATACTTCCAAAATCATGCCAACATTAAAGCCATTCAATTCCAGACTTAATTAAAAGCTTATTATATCAAATAAGCATGAAATCATCCGACTAATACCACATAAATGCTCACGGTCAGACTCAACAAAGAGATGAACAACAGCTAAGGCTCTCGACCAAAGCAACCCACAATGGACGCAACTACTAAGGCTCACGGTTTAGGTGATCAAGGAAAGGAGGGGAGCTGCTAAGGCTCACGGTTCAGGGCAGCGAGGAGTAGCTGCTAAAGCTCAAGGCCAAGGCCACCAAAAAGGAAATGGGGAAGTTGCCAAAGCTCACGACCGAGGCAACCAACAGGAAGGACCACCACTAACAACCGCTAAGGCTCTCGGCCAAAGCCACAAAAGGAACCAACAACTAAGGCTCAAAGCTCATGCAACCAAAGGAAATTCCATTAGCTATTTTACCGCGCTCCCTCGATATACATAAGAGAATGAATAAAATGATCATACGGGTTCTGGATGACAAACTTGATTCATCAACAAAATATAAGCTAATTGAGTCCAACAAGAAAAAGCCAAACGACTTCAAATAACCCACCAACAAGCTCACGGGTAGGGCTAAGAAAAGGCACGGGCTAGTTCTACTATAAGCTCTCGGCTAGGAGCAGAAAAAGGAGCACATAGCAGACCCTCAACAAGCTCTCAGGTAATGACCAAAACAAACGAAATCAAGCCCCTCCTTCAAACCACTTCTCGGGTAAGAGCCAAAGCAAGTAAATCTGAGCTCCAAGGAAAGCTAAAACAAAGCCATTCAAGGCCAAAACAGGGTCAAAGAAAGCATAATCGAGCCCTAACCAACTCTCAAGGTCCAAAAAAGGCAAAGCCAAACCAAGCCAAACTCTCAAGTAGGGTCAAGAACAAGAAAACACGCCCTGCACCAACTTTAAATCATTTGGGGATAAACCTGCACATATATTGGACTTGGAGTAGCCAACAACATACAAATCCCATACCAAAATAAGTTTCACAAGTACGCAAAAAACCAATGACTAGATCAGGCAAAACCGAGCCCCAATAGAGGCTAAAACCGAGCCCCAATAGAGGCTAAAACCGAGCCATTCAAAGCCAAAACAGGGTCCAAGCATAGATTAAAACCCAAACCTTAACAAAAATTAAAACTCCAGCCACCTTAAGGTAAAACCGAGCCATCCAAAGCCAAGGAACAACCCGCATGCCTTTGAAACATCAAGATATGGAACCAATATACATCTTAAATAAGAACAACAACATAAAGAACATATTTGGGCCACCAACCTAACTATTCCAAGCATGAAACAAATTCCAACAGATATTTGAGCTGGGAATATGCCTCACAAGGAGCTAAACCAAGCCCTCAAAACAAGTTACAGAGTTTTCCAAATTAAATAAATTTTTTCATAGCATGCATTTTGAGTAAGGGAAAGCCACAAGAGCTAAACCGAGCCCCATATATGTATGAAAAGTAAAGCGAACTCTCTAGTATTCATTTTAAGCAAGAGTGATAGTAACAAAAAGCTTTACAGTGCATTCCAACATGTATTCCAGAGGAGCAAATCTCATTTCAAAGCTACATCCATAATACTTCCAAATATTTCAAACAGAAAAGGATAAAGCAACTAATAACATGCTTTGCTTTTATCGATTCAAACAAATAACTGGCCCCTAGAACAAGCTTGCGATCCTACTTTCACATGCTTGAATGGTGAATATCTCAAAGTATAGAGTATATTAGACTAGCATGCTGTACCGTCCAAAGAAAACTGTTCCCAGCAGCCTGGCTGAGAGAAACGAAAAGTAGCAAGGCACAGAAGAGGGGAGGAGTACATCTTTAAAGCAGAATTCAACACAAAAATTTCAGAAAAGTACTTCCCAGCTCAAACTCCTCTCCAACAGCAAGAGGAAGTCAACCCAAACACCAAGAAATAAAGAAGAGGGTGAGAAAGAATTTTTGCAGAGTTTTCCCTCCCTCTCATAAATCTTCCTCTCCTTAGAAAACTTTAAGTAAAGCTTAATATAGACGAGAGAAAGAGAAAGAATGATCGAGAGATCGCAAACGACTCGAGGAAACGAGCGGAGCAAACGCTCCATGCGGGCGGCTCGAGAGAGGCAGAGGGTAAGATCTCGCAGAGGATATGATCCGCGACAGTGATAAGGAGTGGGGAGCCTGCGCTACGGTCGGGCGAGCGGGACGAGCGAGAGGAGCACGGGAGTTTAACGGGACGGGCAAGAGACGGGCCGAGCGAGCGAGAAATTAGGGCTGAGGTCTGCAGGTTTTAGAGGGGAACATGGAGAGGGGTATTAAGTATAGGAAATAATAATAATAATAATAATAATAATAATAATATTATTATTATTATATTACCCATTTTGTTTATTTTCTCCCAGGCGTGTCGCCGTAGTGAAACAAATGTCTCTTCTAGGCAAAATCGACGTTTCGAACGTGTCGGCGCAGTCCGTTTCGCCATCCAAAGTTGTTTAGGCAACCTCGTCGACGAGCGGGTCAAAAACGCGTCGCGATCCGATTCTAATCAAAATCTTAGTTCGAGCTCAATTAACCAGAATGGTGTAGATGGTTGTCACGGAGTATTTAGAAAAGGTTCAGAATAATTTTGATTTGATTTGGGAGTATGAATGGGGTGAAAGTGGGCAACAGTGAGTGAACAACTCCAGACCAACATTCAGGGTCAACCCTAAGGCCAAACAGTCCTATGAGAACTCATCTCGAGCTACTCTATATTGGCTCCACCTACTAAGTGCTAGAGGTTAGGACCAATGTAGGAGACTTCAAGTTGAGCAAAAAAGAGTTTAGAATTTCTAATGGCGATGGTTCCTTTTTTAGTTTTCTAGAAATAGTCAATAGGAAAGTCCTACGGCTAAATCCTTGACTACTAAAGATGAGAGACTAAACCTCAACCAAAAGAGAGGTCAACACAGGTAGTTAGGTAAGCTTCTCAACTTTTTTTTTTTAGATGTTAGATCATACTGCTCGCTAGCAAGAATGAGTTGCACTTCATTAACAATTAGCCAACTTTACGCCTTATTCATTAAGATTTGTTGCATCAATGCGCCAAACAGATAGGTTTTGGATGCGCCATTTTATATTGATGAGAAGTTACTTGCTTTTGGTTGATTGGTAAGCTTAATTTTGCACTGTTTGGTCTGAATTTCTGTAGAAGTCCCACGTGTTAGTTTTCAGTTCAGCTTCACCATTATATATTTCTGATCTGATGCATTAATTCAGTCTCATGGCTTCTATCCAAGCTATATCTCGTGTTTGGTGAGATGGTAGGGCTTTTTGATATCAGTAAGGGAAATTTACATATGTAGCACACAATTCTTATGTATTTACATATCTTAAGTTAAAATTTTAATATTTACATACATATCACTTTGATTTTTTAAACACACATTAAAATATGTATTTAACTTTAACAAGGTGGTGATGATGCTTTTGTTGATTTGATATTAAAGATTTGAGTGTTGTGTGTAAATATGAAAGTTAAGGTGTGGGATATGTATATAAATTAGAATTCTGTGCTATGTTTGTAAATTCCCCTAAATCTTTTTTTTTTTAAGATTTATTTTTCTAGTCATGAATGTAATGAAGTACTCGAAGGAATGCATTTTTTTTTGGTAAAGTTTTTAAATTTAATTGTGCAATTCCCTGCAGGTCATTCCTTTGTTAAGGCCAAACAAAGGTTTATATTATCGATGTCTAGCTAGCGAGACTACAACTTCAGGTCAAACCAATGTAGAAAAACCTATTGAGAATGCTTCTACTGAAGACAAACAAACTGGAAACCCGGATCAAACCACTCCGCTTGGAAGGTCTATTCGTGGAGGGGTAAGCTACTAACTGAAATTTCTCATATTCTTTTTCTTATTAGTAGTTATGAGCAATATAAATGCAATTATGTTCTTTTTTTTGTTAAGTCCATCAAGAAAAAAAATGAAAATTATAATGCATTTAGTGGAACCACTTAAATCAGTTAATCCGCAAATTGATAGCATATATTGGCGGCTATGTTCAATCTAGTGGTGTTGGATCTGAATTATGTGATGATTTATTATATGCTTATACGTGGAGGGGTAAGTGCGAGCTTCAATGTCTCATATGTGCTTGCTTTCGGCTGGCTGTTGCTTCTCGGTAGGGATCATACTTTATTGTTTAGCTGCGTTTCATTATGGTTTCAGCATTATTATAATTAGTATTAGGGCCATTTACATACATAGCACTCAAATTTTTAATATCTCATTAAACATAGTTCTATTGTCACTTTATAAAAGTGAAATACACCTTTTTCATGCATACGTTTAAAGCTCCAAAGTGCTCTGAATGTAGATAAGAAAGTGTAGGCGTGAGATATATAAATACATAAGAATTGTGAGCTACGTATGTAAATTTCCCTTAGTATTATAATTATTTGCTTTGGAAGGCTAATTTAACTCATTCGCCTGATTAGGAAATTTATTTAATCGAACATGTTAACTTTGTATTACCTAACAAGTACTTTATGTGCTGTTGGGTGCATAATCTAATGTTATTGCCTCGTATTTCTAAAGTGGAGGCCTTGGTTCAATTCCAAGAACAAGTTATAGTGTATTTAATTTATAGGACTTATTAGGGAAAAAATGACTAATTTAAAATGCCGGGCTAAATTACAGTGCATTTAATTGGACATCATACTTCAGGTATGAGTTATTAGAATGAATTTAGTTTTAATTATTTCAACGAAAATTGCTAGCATATATGAGCTATTTTAGATCTATATGGCAGATCTTTAGCTTGCAATACTTTATTCGCCTTTTTGATTTCGGTTAGCATGAATTTTAAATATTAAATCATGCATTTATAGATTAGCTTGTTTGTCTTGTCCTTATGTAGTTGTGGCTCATAAAGTTGATCAATTAAGACTTTTTTTCATTCTAAATTTAAATGGGTTACAGTTATTGCTCCGTTGGTTCATTCAAGAGTTTAATCTGATAGAGTACTCATCTGTGAGTTTTTTTACAGCCCGTCTCATGGCTTAGCCTTGTTTTGCTAATTATGACTGGCGGAGGACTAATTTTCTTTTATGATCGAGAGAAGAAGCGGCATATAGAAGGTAAAACGCTATTCATTAACGTCTACCTGCATTGTTTTTTCTCTCCCTGTATTGGTTAGCCGATCCCACTTACTGGGATAAAAGCTTCTTGTTTTTTTTCTGTATCAACTTCTATATTGTGCTAAAGGTAGTTTACTTTTTTTAGTTTCTGTATATTTGAGGTTTAAACAATTCTCTCCTTTCACAGATTATGACTTTTTTTTGTTGTTCTAATCCTTTTAATTAATATTGCATTTTTCGGCTTTCAGGACTGAAGGCCGCAACAAGCTCAGTAAAACAGGGACCCTCTGTGGGAACTCCTGCAATTGGTGGTCCATTTAAGCTGGTTAATGATAATGGAAAGTTTGTTACTGAAAAGGATTTTTTGGGGAAATGGACTTTGTTATATTTTGGATTTACTCACTGCCCTGATATTTGTCCTGATGAACTCCAGAAAATGGCTGCTGCTATTGAGAAAATTAGTAAGTTGTGGTTTCAAAATTCTTGCATAGAATCCCATTCGCCAACAAGAATCAAGTTTCCAGAACAAAATTATCAAATACTTTTCCCAATGCACAATATTATTTTAAGCATGCCTTCTAATAGTTTTTTTTTCATGCTTGATTTTCATGTTTTCTTTTTCTTTTGTGAAATTTATTTACATACCACACAATTTTCAGGTATTCCCAAAGTTTGATATTTACATTTATAACACTTTTGTGTCATAAACATATTCTTGAAAAGACATATTTCACTTTTAAAAAGTTAATAATGATGTTATTTTTGATGTGATGGGGCTTTGGGGGAGGGGGGGGCTTTGGTTCATCCATTTTTGAAATTCTCATTCAAATATCAAAATTCTTGGAGAAGGCCTGTTACATTGGCGCCTAACCTAACGGAAAATTTATCTTTTATACGCCTAAGGACAATTTAGTCTTTTATTATTACTATTTTTGGGTATAAATAGACTTGTATGTCTAGGGTTAGGTTTATGCATGAGATTGGATTGTGAATCTTAGGTTTAGGGTTTGGGAGAGATTTCTTACCTCTCAAATTGTAGGAAGTGGGAGAGATTGTCTTTCTCTCGAATTGTAGATGCTTATTTTTGTATTCTTGTTGAGTTGTTTGGATTATTGAGTAAATATTTTTGTTTACCCTAATGTGGAAAAGAGTGTCAATTTTGATGTTAGATCTTATCAAATTGATATCAGAGCAAGATTTCATGGAAACAGTGCTTGGACAATCTCGATTAAAGCTTGCGGGGAAGGTAGCGATGACTTCGCAGTAGAGCAGAAAAGTTACGATTTTATGAAGATCACCTGAAACTTCTTATTCACAAATCAACCATTCACTTTCATCCTTTTTTCAAATTCTCATTAAAATATCAAAATTCTTGGAGAAACCCTGTTACATTGACGCCTAACGTAACGGAAAATTTATCTTTTATACGCCTAAGGATAATTTAGTCTTTTATTATTACTTTTGTTGGGTATAAATAGACTTGTTATGTCTAGGGTTAGGTTTATGCATGAGATTGATTGTGAATCTTAGGTTTAGGGTTTGGGAGAGATTTCCTACCTCTCAAATTGTAGGAAGTGGGAGAAATTGCCCCTCTCTCGAATTGTAGATGCTTATTTTTGTATCCTTGTTGAGTTGTTTGGATTATTGAGAAAATATTTTTGTTTACCCTAATGTGGAAAAGCGTGTGAATTTTGATGTCAGATCTTATCAAATTGGTATCAGAGCAAGATTTCATGAAAGCGGTGCTTGGGATCTTCATACAATCTCGATTAAAGCTTGCGGGGATGGTAGCGATGACTTTGCAATAGAGCAGAAAAGTTACGATTTTAGCGTTTAAGGATCGCTATGTGGGGGAAGGATCACGACATACAAAAGACTTCATAACTTCACCTCGTGAGTCAGTCGTGATTGGAGCTAACTAGGAAGAATCACGACTTATCAAAACCTGAAACTCCCATTTTCCTCTTACTTCTGCCATGCGAAACATTTGCGCCGTTTATGTAATACAATCACGATCAAAGCTAACTGGGAAGCGACATTCAAAGACCCAAAATTTCATCTTTTGTCTGGTTTCCTGTTGCCTTCGTGACCGAACACTGCAATACAATTACACGTCTATGCGATAATGTTGCGATCAGGGCTAGCTGGGAAGGCAAAGACCGGTAAGCGTTTTATAGAGACCCAAAACTTTATCTTTCGGCCGATGTCTCGTCACCTTTGTGAGCTAACATTGCAATACATATACACTTAGAGCTTGCCGTCGTGATCGGAGCCTCACAATGCCATCACGGTTTGATATGTGGAAACAGAGAGGACTGCGACATACATTCTTCTTCCTCGCACCAAATTGTGCCTAATAGAGTTGAATTGAATTAGTGGGGAAGGCTGCAACGGGATAGGGCGTGCCCTAATCGTGATCCTAATTGTTAGCGAATAAATCTGGGATCAAGCGTGCCTTAGTAACAAGAAATAATAACGACAAAGAAAATAGATGATTTGGAGAATAAATTTGAGGGAGAAGGGGCAACTTAAATCCGGGATAGAGGAAAAGTTTTCCGTCATTGACACTTGATTCGAGAGCTTGGAGGAGACGTTGAGGAATCATTTTGAGATGCAATCCAAGACCTCACGGATGGTTCAGTTTGCAAATCTTACTCAAGAATTGACTGGAGATTCATTGGCTAAATCGAAAGGGAATGATATCAGACAAGAAGAATATGATGAGGAAAGCATCCACCATTAAGAAACTCCTCCCAGGGCTTCGATGGGGGTGAATTAGAGATTTCTAAAGAAAATGGTCCGAAACATGAAGAATAAATTATGCAAGAGGTATGGAGGAGCACGGAGAAAAAATGAGAGAAGCATGGAGGGGATATGAATGTGATCAAATGAGAGTGTTCTACCCTCAAAATATTGGGGGAAATAGCGGGAGAAGAGGAAGTTGGTCTGGAGAGGTTAGAGTTAGGAAGTTGAAGTTGTCGATCTTTGAGGGGGAAGTCACACATAGGTGGGTGTATCAGGCGAGCGATACTTTGCGGTGAATGGGCTAGATGGGGAGGAAAAACTCATGCCGACATGTTTGTGTTTCGAAGAGAAAGTTCTAGCCTGATTTCATTGGAGGGAGGCTAGATATACGGTCCATTCGTGGGTGGAATTCAAGGATTGTTTGTTGGAATATTTTCGAGCAATTCGAGGAGACCTACACAAGAAATTATATGTATTGATTCAGGAGGAGATTATCATAGAACACTAAAAGAATTTGAGCTATTGTCGGGGCGGTTGAGAGGGATTTTTGAAGCAGGATTGGAAGAAATTTTCATGAATGGCTAAAGCCTAACGTAGTGGCATTACTCTAACTATTGAGACCGTAGGGATTGAGGGAGACAATAGAGCTAGCTTAGATAGTAGAGAATAAGAATCAAATGAAGGTGGTCAACAAAAGCAACACAAATGGAACGTTGTACCGAACTATTACAACCACGACAATACCAAAAGCTCAAGCAGTGGAACTCTCGAGGGAGGCTGCACATGACATGAATAATGGAGCACAACTGGGAGTAACACTCAAGCTCCTTACAAAGACAAATTTGGGACAAGTGAGCCAAGGAGTTACATTTTTTGTGCAATGAGAAGTTTACTCAAGGACACCGTTGCAATGATCAAAATTTACAAATTCTCATAGTGCATGATGAAGAGGCAGATAATGAGGGGGAGGAGGAACACTCACTTTTTCTGGTGTCTTTTGGGGTGGTATATTGTTACATTAATGCCTATTCTGAGGGCAAATTTGTTTTTTGTACACTAAGGGCAATTCGGCCTTTTATTACTATTATTATGGGTATAAATAGACTTGTTATGCTTATGGTTAGGTAACTTAGGTTTATGGATGAGATTAGATTGTGAGGCTTAGTTTTAGGTTTTGGGAGAGATTTCTTACCTCTCGATTTGTAGGTGTTGGAAAAGATCGTCAGCCTCTCGAATTGTAGTTACTTATCTTTGTATTCTTGTTGAGTTGTTTGATATATTGAAGAAATATTTGTGTTTGCCCTAATTTCTGTGACAAAGGGTTCGATTTTAACGTTGGATCGTATCAAACCCTAACCTGTATTTTTCATTTGTATCAAATTCTTAAGAATTTGATCGTGGCATGAGTAAATACTTCAGTCCGATAGTTCAAAAAAATCACCCGGGTGGTCAATTTGTAAATAACAATGTTTCAGGTGGTCTATATGTAATTATCATTTTTTTTTTAATTTTAGGAGCTTGGAAGTGAAAACCTGCTATTTGCGTTCTAAACTTTTATTTGATTGTTAGCAGTACTTTATCTGATATTTACAGCAAAAATGTTCAACTCTAAGTGTCAGAAATCTTTATCTACCGTGAGTTAGTTTCGTTGCAAAAAAAATGAATAAGCTTGATGCTTTTAATCATATAAAAATATTTGTGAAATTGGCTTGACTTTTTGAACTTTATATTTTGTGCAATCGGCACAACTTCTATGTTGTAGTTTTGTGCATTGTATACTAAGTTACAGATAATTCAAATGATGTGCCAGAAATCTGTATCAAACTTTAGTGAACATTGCTGTACGATTTTATATATTTGATTTTTATTAGCCATTCGGAAAGCAATATCAAGGCAGTTATTTTGATCTTTTTAAATTTATAGAAAAGACTTTTACTGTCAAACATATTGACTAAAATTGGGCTCCCATTCTTAGGTGGTTCAATCAAAGTTAGACGGGATTTTATTTTGCTTTGGAAAGTGTTGACTGGTTCACATAAGCAAATTGTAGCACATTTTAATTTTTATTATGGATTTTTTTTTTTAGAGTGAAGATTTACTCCATAGAAAATCATTTAGCATAACTTGGGGTTTTGTAGGAATTGCGATTATCTAATGTGTGGGAATAATGATCCTTGTTTTTTTATCTCATGAGGAGGATTGATTATCATATTTTGTTTTTTTCTATGATGAATATTTTATTATGTTTTTTTTATTTTCTTTTTTGCGCATTCACCTTGTTTATCTTAACTTTTAAATCATCATGCACAATTCTTGTATTCAACATTTTTATTTGATAGTTAGCAATAGATATTTTAGATGACTTGATAAGGATAAAGACATCTAGTAATGATAACAATATTATTTTTAAAAAACTATTACATTAGGATTTCAAAAAAAAAAAATTTGGAGGAGCCTAATTGATAGAATAATATGGTAAAGTTATAATTTATCTAAAAATACAGGTGAATTTAACTCTAAATAATACCTATGCATGAAATCCTTTGGGTCAATATACTATTGCTTGAGATTTGGAGAGTTATAAATGATAGTAGTGTTGATTATTTTAATGAATTATGAAGTTAGGTTGATATCAACGACCGGAGAGAAGCATTTTGCATTCAAGAATAGATGAGATATTTAGGGTTGCAATAACTATAGAGAAATCATACTTGAATTTGATAATGAAGTTGTGAGAAATGGGACACAAACTTTGAAAATTTATGTTGATATTACAAATCAATTTGTTTTTTCTAGAAAGATCCATTATGGGATGGATTTTTTTGTGCAAAGGCAATTATTGAAAGATTGTAGAGAGTTAAAAAATGATCTTGATCTTCATTATTATTTTTTTTTTCTTCAAAATACTTAATATTAAGCACCATCATGATTAATTTAGTGTGCATGAAGTAATATTTTGTGTTCAAGATACGTTGAATTTTTTAATAATATGTATTGTGGAGCATTGTATTATATTTTTGTGGATTTCCAATAATGATATGTTTATATCAATGATAAACACTAATCATGTATCCTTTTGTATTGGTTATGAAAATGTTATAATGTTTATCAACATAAAAAATGTATATAATGAGCAAGTCTAGGAAGCATGATTTTACTAATTATCAATCAGTATTATTGAAAGATGAAGTGATGTTTAGGTGTCAAAGTTTTAAGTCTTTTGATTCTATTTATGAAAGAATGGGTATATAAATAAGGTTGACTTATATAGCTAAATTGGACCGTTAAAATGGAAACGCATCCTAATTGTATTATTTAATGAAAGAAAATCTCTAAGATTTAAAGGAAAATTTTATTAAATCACTATTAAGCCAATTAATTGAATTTATCAGTGCTAGGCAATAAAGAAGCTGTTGATAGACCATGTTGAGTATTAAAAAAAAATTAAGGAAAGTTTAAAATGCTTTCATGACAAGATTAAAAAAGGATATATTAAGAATAGCTATATTAATGTTGAAGGATTAAGGGAAAATTAATAAGACGCACCCTAATTAATTTCTCTATTTTTTTTCTCCAGAAAAAAAATCAGGCTTGGAAATTGTCCCTGTTTTTATCTCTGTTGATCCAGAGAGGGATTCAGTTGAGCAAGTACATGATTATGTAAAAGGTATGTTTCAATCATTTTTTCAGTCTAGAGTGAATGATGGAGAAGGCAAGTGGGTAATTCACGCATTGAAAAGATTTCTGAAAACTGTATTCTGACTTTTTAACGTCGTTATTTCGTTTTACAGAATTTCATCCTGATTTAATTGGACTGACTGGTACACCCAGTGAGGTTCGACAAGTCGCTCGAGCTTATCGAGTTTATTATATGAAGACTGAGGAGGAAGGCTCTGATTATCTCGTGGATCACTCTATTGTCATGTATGGCTTTTCTAACTTCTTTATTGTTTCTTTATTCATTCTTATGACCAATTTATTCCAGGATACATTTAATCATATATTAACAGTTTGGAAATATAAATTAAATTGTTGGTTTAATATATAATTTCAGCTTTGGAATGGTAAATCACATTTTGGATTTTGAGTGGTGGTTTTTTAATTATATCTATATTTTCATGTCAAATTGGCATTACATATGGTGTCTATTTTCTTTTTTGGTTTATTTATTATCTTGAAACTTAAGGGATATTGTCATAAGTATCCTCGCACTAAGTTTGATCAGTCAATTTTATGGCTAAACAATATGGGATGATTATGTCTCTTTTTTGCTTATATGTCACCTTAGCTTTGCATGAAATGGTGTATTTCACATTTTTTTTAGTTAAAATAATGATATTTTTTATGCTATGTGAAAGATTTGATTGGTATAAACATAAAAAAAAGTTAAATTTGTGTTAGATATGTAAATACATAGAATTGATTGGTATTGTTTACTATAGAAGCTGTGCATTTACATACATAGGACCCATTTTTAATGATTTACATTCCTATCACCTAAACTTTACTTTTTTACATTTATACCTCTCAAATCATTCACATCACATCAAAAGTCTCACTATTTCAACTTTTAAATATGTAAAACACATAAGAATTAACTGTTATATGTGCAAATCTTTCTTCTTATTTTATACTTCATTTTTGTTTTCGTGGATTGCAAAATCTATTTAATATTGCAAGCTGAGCATCATGTACAAATGGAATTTCAGGTACCTGATGGACCCAAACATGGAGTTTGTGAAATTTTATGGCAAGAATTATGATGTTGATTCACTTGCTGATGGTATAATCAAAGAGATAAAACAGTACAAAAAGTGAAACAGATGCTCTCTGGCCTTGATCGGAGGTTTGCATTCATGTTGATTTTACAACTGAAGACTCTTCTCAGCACAGGGATCAACATTTAACTATTTTTATCATTTCTGAAAACTGAAAGAGTGTAATTTACATGATTTATTCATTTGTTTCACAAGTCAGTTCTTAAGAGTAAAAATTTTGTTATGTAAAGCCAAATTCTGGTACTTATTACTCAATTTATGGGCAGAATAATCTTGTTTTCAGTTGGAAAATGATGTATTTTAAGGCTGAACTTTCAATTTGGTTCAGTTCTAAAATAAAATTTTGATTATTGAAATTTATTTTGGTCATGCTTATTGGCTCATGTTTAATATGAAAAAACAATACATCCGAATAACCTACATCTGAATTAGGTGCACATGGTGCTATTGAAGGTGTTATTGGTAGTATTGTGGTGTTATTTTGGTAAAATAACACTGTAATACCATCATCTACACATGAAACTGCATAAAGACTCCTGATGTAATATTTTCACGTTTAATATAGATCCACACACATGCTTGGTGTTAATGTGAAACATTTATTTTTTATTTTTTGTAAAAAAATTAAATATGACTGAATATTTAAAATACATTATTATTTTTTATTCTGTATTAAGGCACTTAAAATCTTAGATATTCTGAACTTAACGTTCTTTTTGTTACCTTGAACTAATTTTCCGTAGATGTATTCTTATTAATTAGTTTTTTTAATTTACGAAAGTCTTTATTTTAATAATTTTCCTTGATAAAAAATAGCGGTTAATTATATATTTTATCGTCAATTTTTTTTCAGTTAATTTATCTAAATATAATTAAAAAGCTATTTGGTTATTTCTTTTCATAAGCAAATCTCTCTGGGGAAATAATGGAAATATTATCTGGCCGCATAAAGTTAGGCGTGTAAATAAGTCGAGTTTGAGTGAGATAAGACCCAGTTCATGTTTGGTTGAGTAATAAGACAGTTTGTGTTCGACGAGTTCATACATCGAGCTCAAAATTTTTTTTTCATGTTCGACTCATTTGTTTAGCAAGCTGAAGACGAGCTGTTTGCGAATAACGAGCTATTTTGATAGCAGTAATCACGTAGCCGTCTGATGTTAATGGTAGATGTGAGATTTAAATTATATTATTTATATTAAAATATTCATTTAAATAGAATTTAATATATATTGATTCTATTCTTTAATTCATAATTTTAATTGATTATAAATCTTTGAAGCATTATAGTCAATTAAATTGCTTTTAAAAATACTGATCAATTATATATATATATATATATATAATTTAATTATTTTGATCTAAAATGAGTCGAACATGAACAAACCGAATTTTGTTTATGTTCGGCTCGTCTCTAAATCGAGCGCAAAAAATTTGTTTATTATCGGCTCGTTTTCTTAGCAAACGAATCGAACACAAGCTACTTTACAAATCGAACACGAGATGCTCAAGAACAATGAGTTGTTTTGACATCCCTACATAAAATGGACTTTATATGCTTCTTATGCTCCAATATTTTTGTTTCTTTGTTCTTGTGATTTTCTCGAGCTTCTTTTTGTTATTCTTTAAAAAATTTGTGAAATTTATGCGTCCAATGGTTAAATATTTATTATTTATGAAATTATAAAATTCAGATATCACTCTGATTGGATTAAGAAAAAAAATTTCAATATATTCTTAGGAAAATATTAAGAATTTTATTATGCTATACAAAATTAGATTGATTTTTTATAATATTTTTTTAAAATATCATAACATGATTTTTGATGCGCTTCGGAAGGTCTGTGGTTGTAAAGTAATTTTTTAGCCAATTAGTGTTATAAGAGACTCTAGCACATACTGATAATAAAACAGATGTAAGCATGAAGAAACATCTTAACTATTGATGTGGTAAACCTCCACAATCTATAAATAAGAAAAAATAATGGGGCATAGCCTAGTTAAAGTAATAAGCAATGTTAATTGTGTGTACAAAAGTTAACTCTTCTCATGAGTTAGAGAAGATGGACTTACAAAGTTGTGCAATAGTTGTTCTTTGATAATATCCATAATTTGGTTGTAGTAATGTAGTTCTTGACGATAGCAAGCTTCATGGGGTCGTAGTTGATTTTCATGGAGGGAATAATCTGCATGAATGTTGTAGACGGCTGTTGTAGTGCCAACTTATCGTAGATGCCGTAGTTGAAAGCCATAATAGCAGTTGGCTATGGGGGTCGTAAACAATTATTTGAAGAGATTTGGTCGGCCACAAGGGCTGTAGTAGGGAGCTGCAGAATCTGTGAGCCATATAGGCGGTAATCATCACATAGGCCATAGTGGTATGTTGCGATAACATTCGTAGGTTGCTGAAGTCAGAGTTTAAAGCTGCATAAGCTATGGGCGGCTTAAGGCATTGTTGGTCACGTAAGCCATAGTAAGGACTTGTAGTAACATCTGTAGGCTGCAAAGGCCGGATTTGAGAGCTGCATGAATTATGATGACGTTCGCAGACTATAGATGGCAGAGTTAGGAGTTGAATGAGCCAAGATAGCGTTTATAGTTCTTAGAGTCAAGAGTTGGGAGCAACAAGAGCTAAGATAATGTCTAAAGGCCACAAAGACGGATTTTGGAGCTGCACGAACTGTGATAATGTTCGCAATTCAGATGAGCAGAATTTGGGAGCTGCACGAGCTGCTATATTGTTCGTAAGCCAAATAGATCCGAGTTTGGAGCAGCATAAGTTGTGATAATGTATGGAGACCACAAAGGACAGAGTTTGGAACTATATGAATTGTGATAACGTCCATACGCCGCAGATGCCAGAGTTGGGTGCTGCATGAGCTGTGATAACGTTCATAAACTGTAGATGCAAAAGTTGAGAGTTGTATGAGATGTGATAATATATGTAAGTCGTAAAGGACAAAGTTTGGAGCTATGTGAGCTGTACGTCCATAGACCACAAAGTTCAGAGTTGGGAGTTGTCATAATGTGCATAGACTATAGAGACTGAAGTTGGGAGTTGAATGAACAGAGATAATGTTTGTATGCTGCAGAGACTTTAATTGGGAGTTACATGATATGTGATAATATTCGTAGTCAGTCACGTAGGCCACAGTGGTGGGCAACAAAGAGAGAGATTCAGGAGCTCGGAGAAAGTTACTATATCCTATGTATGACAGTTGTATGTAGTTATTACAGGGCGCTTTTTTTCTTCATCTCAGAGAGGCTTCATTGCATCGTATGTGGGGCATGTAATTATACTATATTCGAGGTGCATTGTTACATTATCTTCATAATGACATACTGCCCCGCCAGGTACTTAGTTGTTTCATAATGTATGTTAAGATTTCGACATACATGTTGTGATTCCATAAAGGGTTGGCGGCGGTCGATAATGGTCGACTACGACTTGCAAGCGGTGGTCTACGGTGATCGACGGTTGCAGAAGTGCGAGACATTTACTGGACTAAGGTGTAGAACACAGGGGTTGAACTTAATCTCTTCGTAGTTTAGAAAGATCTAGCTCCCCTCTCGAGAGGAGGGTAAATCTCAATTTATATAGCATGGAGAGGCTTCGCTACAAATAAGGAAGAAATTCATGCCATTAATCAAATGCACCGAAGAGGTTCACTCAATCAGATGACGTTCTGTGAACATTTGAGTGCCTTAATGATGTCAGAATTTAGTGGAATTGAACTAATTGAATTTGTCTTGTCAAGACACTTGATTCAACTATAACAATATCATATTTGAAATTCATTTGACTTTCCAATTAGACACCAAGAAATTTAAAAAAATGACTTAATCTCTTTATTTGAGCTTGATTTAATTTAGATTATACTATCTTTGGTATCATCAAGCTTGTCACTTTGAGCCGGTTAATTTGATTTCAAGTTTGGTAAAATCATTATTTTTAATTGAAATTTAGATTTTCTTTCCCCAAAAACTTAACTCAACCCACCTCCGGTTTTGCCGGGTGATGGCATTGTGTTAATTGAGATCAAGTTTAAAATATCACTTAATTTATGTGTATTTATTCAAATATTAAAAATAAAAACAAAAAAAGAAATTATGAAATTTATGCAATCGATGGAAAAAATCTTTAGCATTTATACAAATATAAAAGTTATATATCAACGTGATATGATTAACATATAAAACATTAATATTATATGAAGAAAGAAATTTGATAATTTTATTAAGCTCTAAAATATTTGTTGGTTTTTTTTATAAATAAAAAAAATTATATCAAAATGCCCTCACGCAGGATCGAACTACGGACCTTCAGTTTACAAGACTGACGCTCTACCACTGAGCTATAAGGGCGTGACGTTAATTGTTTTTACCAAATTATATATAGAGGATTCAGTAAATGTCCAGCACCAAAATCAGTGGCGTCTAAATTCGTTCGATCTCCTCTCAGACACCGGTGGTGATTGTGGCGGCGAAGAGGTGGAAGAGGAGTACGATTCTCCCATCGCCGGTAGTCCTTCAAGAAACCCCCTTAAATCTCTTCGACGACCAGGTTGGTCTCCTCTGAACTGCGCAATTTAAGTGTTAATGATCCGTTTGTTTTGATTTCGTGATTCATTAATGTGATTTAATGTTTGGATTGTGATTTTCTATGCTCTTGTTGGATTAGGGTTTATTATTTTTTCCTAGTAATTTACTGATTTTTTTTATCGGCTAATGCTCAAATCTGCGCGGAATAGCACTCATCTTCCTGTATTTGTCACTATTTTGTGAGACAGATAATGTATAGAAATCTATTACCGCTAGGTTTACTTCGCCCTCCATCATTGTTAATCGTTAATTTCGATATTTGGTAAAGTTGCGTTTCGTATTCCATTATTGTTATATAAATCCATACACTTATCTGCTAGAGGGGCTGTTTGGGTACAACCACCACAAATTATTTTCATGTTGAATATTTTATTTATGTAAAACAGAATGCATAGTCTTCCTAATATTTTATGTTTGGAGATTTAATGCCGTTTTTATACTACCCTTACGCCTTTTTTTCCCCTAGATTTCTAGCATTTTGGATAGATATAATTTGCATCTGAAAAGTTTGATCTGCTTCAGATTTTTTCTGGTTGAATCTTTTTTTAGTTTTCTTTTGCTCATTGCATGATATTTTTTAGGGCTATGAAGTGGATTTTGCTAATGTTGGTACAGAAGATATTATTGAAGAGCAACGATCTGTGGTTAGAAAATCTGATGAAGTAGTTACTGCTATTAACAACAGATCAAAGAAAAAAATGAAGAAAAACATAGATATACATAAATCTGCAAAAGGGAAATCTGCAAAATGGAGAGATGATTAATCATTAGATTCAATTATAGAAGTGCTTCTATTGATGTAAAGGCTTCTAATGAAAACATCTGTCATAGTGCTAAAGAACGAAATGAGAATGTGATTGATGCTACCGAAAAACATGGTGGTTCTCCAATCCTAACTGTTGATCTAAAACACTTAAAAGTTGAGACTGAATTGCGGAAAGTATTCGTGTCTAGAGTTGTTAATTCTTTTGAAGACAATGACGCGCAATTCAAAACCCACATAGAACCATTATTGTGACTCCAAGTTAACTGCGGTGATAGGATGCATATTTGTCCATGGAATTGGTTGAGGGCTTCATTATTTTAGGTAAGTGACTATTATCTTCTTGCATTGAATCTTAGGAGATAAAGTCCTTTGAACGACTCTGTTACATCCTTAATGCTATATTAAAATCTAATTAACTAACTTATAGCATTAAAATGTAATTAACTAACTTATTCTTCAGAGTTTAGAATTAAAAAATAAACTTATAATCTATTGATTTTCTTGAGATCATTATTATTTTTCAGGGTGTGATTCATTTTACAAGAATCTACCAAGGGTAGAATCATTATTATTTTTTAGGGTGTGATTCTTTGAGCATAAAATTACCAAGGGTAGAATTGAATCACCTAGTTCAATAAATTAGCACTATTCAACCTATTGTAATTAACATTCCATCCAGTGTCTAAGCTAGGATCTAATATTGTCATCAAGGAATGAAGTACCAAATGTTTAGGAGTTTTTTGGTTCAAGCTTAATTGGGTTTTTGGTTGACCTAAACCAGTTAAACAAAATGGTCTCTTGGAAGAAATATAGGATAAGCTAATCCTTTCATTTTTTTGATCCAAGATGATTAAGTATCCATTTCTCCATATGATTCTATAATGATGTGCTATATATATATATAGACACGTGGCGTGTGCGCGTATTGACTGACTCTTTAGTAGGCAGAATGTGTAAGACCCCTAGGGTCCCGGGTCCGAGCCTTGCTTTAGACAACACACATTATATATGCACTTTGTGATCCATGTGTCGCAAGCCGTGGCCTATTGGTTGGCGGGGTTCACTGTAAGTCCCCTCAGGTCACAGGTTTGATCCCCCGTGGCGTGAGGTTTTCAAATAGTTAGGCAGATGGCGC
>NEWO01000645.1:21112-37166 GCA_003013225.1 Phalaenopsis aphrodite
TTAACATTAAAATTTCTTTAAATTGGGGTATGTGTCATTCATAATAATGTTTCAATCGATACCCATTAACTTTAGAGATCTTTCTAGTTTTAGGATCTTTAATAACAACAGTTCCATAATGATAGACTTTAATCACTTTAAATGGTCATAAACATCTGAATTTTAGTTTTCCTGGAAATAGTCTCAATCTTGTATTATATAATAAAAATTCTTGTTTATATTTAAACTTCTTTTTAATAATCTTCTGATCATGCCATATTTTGATTTTCTCTTTATAGATTTTTACATTATCATACACTTCATTTCTATGTTTTCTCACCAGCATATTTTAGATTAAAATTAAATTCCTTAATAGCTCAAAATGTTTGATGCTCCAATTGTACTGGTAAGTGGCATGTTTTTTCTAAATAAGTCTATGTGGGGACATTCCTATATGACTTTTATAAATAGTTATATATGCCCATAATGTATTGTCTAATCTAGTAAACCAATCCAATTTGTAAGGATTTACAGCTTTTTCTAAAATTCATTTTATTTCACGATTTGATATCTCTGCTAGACCGCTAGTCTAAGGATGATAAGCAGTAGAACATCTATGCATAATATCATATTTCCTAATCAATATTTTGATTCTCTTATTTCTAAAATGAGATCTTCCATCTGCAATAATTACTCTCAACATTCCATATCTTGTAAAAGTATTTTTAATAAAAAATTTAGAAACACTCCAAGCATCACATCTATGTACAACAATAGCTTCAATTCATTTGAACATATAATCAACAGTAAGTAATATATATAAATTTCCAAATGAAGGCATAAATGGTCCCATAAAATCTAACCCTCACACATAAAAGATTTCAACTTCTAATGTGTAATTTAGAGGCATTTCATTTCTTCTAAAAATATTTCATACTCGCTGACATCGATCAAATGTTTTAATATATTCATTAACATCTCTAAAAAGAGTTGGTCAATAAAATCCAGCTTGTAAAATTTTATATGCAGTTATATTTATTCCACAATGTCCTCCAAATTCAGAATCATGACATCTTTCAATTATCAGTTGAGTTTCTTCATAAGACACACACCTTCTAATAATTAGATCTTTACATTGTTTATATAAATATGGGTCTTCCTAAAAATAGAAATTTGAATCATATATAAATTTCTTTAATTGTTGATTTTTAATATCAGGAGGTAAAATATCACTTACAATATAATTTACTATATTAGCATACCACGGTGTATCTATTTCATCAATACTATATAATTGTTCATCACGAAAATTTTCTAAAATTTCATTTGCAAAATTAGTTAATATTTCTTTTTCTAGGCTAGACAAATGATCAGCTATTTGATTTTCATTTCTCTTTCTATCAACTACACTAAAATCAACACTTGCAAAAGAAGTATCCATCTAATTAATCTTGGTTTAGAATTCCTCTTTTGCATCAAGTATTTAATAGTAGAATGATCTGTATGCACTATATATTAGTTCCAATTAAGTAAGGTCTAAATTTATCGAAGGCATAAAAAATAACTAATAACTCTCTTTCAGTAGTAGTGTAATTGATTTGAGCATCATTTAGAGTTTTACTAGCATAATATATTATCTTAAAACCCCTGTTGTGTCTTTGTCCTAAAACAACCCCAATAACGTAATAACTAGCTTCACACATTATTTCAAATAGTTTTTCCCAATCAGGTGGAAATATTATAGGTGCGGTGATTAATTTTTCTTTCAATAATTCAAATTCTCTTATGCATTCCTCTTTAAAATCAAATTTTGTATCTTTTTCTAAAAGTTGGCATAATGGCTTAGTTATTTTCGAAAAAATTTTTATGTAACGTCTGTAGAAACCAGCATGTCCTAGAAAGCTTCTTACCCCTTTAACGTTTGTAGGAGGTGGTAATTTATCAATAACTTGAATTTTTGCAGAATCTACTTCCATGCCATTTTCAAAAATTTTATGCCCAAGTACAATTCCTCCTGCAACCATAAATTGACGTTTTTCCCAATTTAGTGCTAGGTTGATTCTTTTACATAATTCCTAAACCTTTTCTAAATTATTTAAACATAATTCAAACAGAGTTCTAAATTTAGAAAAATCATCCATAAGAACTTCCATTCCATGCTCAATTAAATTACTAAATATTGACATCATACATCTTTGAAATGTTGCAGGTGCATTGCATAGTCTAAAAGACATTCTACGAAAAGCAAATGTTCCATAAGGGCTTATAAATGTTGTCTTGTCTTGATTGTCATGAACAATTGTAACTTGATGATAATCGGTATATCCATCTTAAAAGTTATAATATTTATTTCCAGTCAATCTATCCAACATTTGGTCTAGAAAGGGTAAAGGAAAATCATCATTCCCGGTGTCCATGTTTAATTTTCTATAGTCAATACAAATTTGCCAACCAGTAACTTGTCTTATTAAATTAATTCATTTTTCTCATTGTCTTCAACGGTCACTCTTCCTTTCTTCGGAACATAGTGAATTGGACTCACCCAAGCACCATCTAAAATAGGATATATAATTCCATCATTTAACCATTTTAAGATTTCTTTTTTAACAACTTCTTTCATTATTGGGTTTAATCTCCTCTGAGGATAAGCTTTAGGTTCGTATTGTTCATCTAACAGAATTTTGTTCATACAAATTGAAGGACTAATTCCTTTAATATCTACTAAAGTCAATCCAAAAGCCTTTTTATATCTTTCAACATCTTTATTAATTTTTGTTCTTAAATTTCAGTTAAATCAGAAGATACAAAAACAGGCAATGTAGATGACTCTCTTAAAAACATTTATTTTAAATGGGCATGTAATATTTTCAGTTCAAGTTCAAGTGCTTTAATACTTGAAGTAATAAGATTTTTATTATCATTTTCCAACAAATCTAAAGTTTAAAATTTATCCTGAATATAATCTAAATCTACTTCTTTTATTTCATCCTAATTCTAAAAAAATTCTCCTTGTCTTAATTTGTCTTCAAAATCTTCCTTATAATTGCTGATTACTCAGATAATCAGTAACTTTCATCGTAAAACATTCATCATTTTTTTCTATTGCATGATATTTCATAGCTTTTACAATATTAAATTTTACTTGTTGATCATTAACTCTCATTATTAATTCTCCTTTTTGCACATCTATCACTACTCTCCTTGTTGCAAGAAATGGTCTTCCCAAAATAATAGGAATTTCTTTATCTTCCTCCATATCCAATACTATAAAGTCTATAGGGAAAATAAATTTATCCACTTTAACTAATACATCTTCTATAACTCTTTTAGGATAAGTGATTGATTAATCAGGTAATCGAAGAGTTATAATAGTAGGGGAAATCTCTCCCTAATCTAAGCATTTAAAAATCGATAGAGGCATAAGATTGATACTTGCTCCTAAATCACATAAGGTTTTTCCAAAAAAACTTTTCTTCAATAGCAAAAGGTATAGTAAAACTATCAGGATCTTTTAATTTTTTAGGAAGCTTTTTCTGAATAATAGCACTACACTCTTCACTGAGTGCAGTGGTCTCGTGATCTGTAAACTTCTTTTTATTGTTTAGTATATCCTTCATAAATTTTGCATAACTTGATATTTATTCTAAAGCTTCAACAAAATGAATGTTTATCGTTAACTTCTTAAGGATTTTAAAAAATTTTGTAAATTGTTTGTCCTAATTCTTCTACTTCAGTCATTGAGGAAATAGAGGTAAAGTTTTTTTTAAGGGAACTTGTGTTTGTTCATTTTCATTATGGTCATTTTTCATTTCTTCCTTCTCTTCATCAACTTCAGTTTCTCTTTGGATTCTTGTTTCAACTTCTTTTCCACTTTGTAATTGAATAACATTAATTTGCACCTTATTTTGATCTTTTAGATTAACTTCCACAGTACCCGAAAGAATTACTGAAGGTCTGTTGCTAAGTGTAGTAACAATATGTCCTAATTGATTTTCAATATCTATAATAGCAACCCCTTGATTTTGTATTTAATTTCCCATATTCAACATTACTTCTTCCATTGTCAACCTCTTTTCTTTAACTTGTGGGTTATGGTTAGAGTTTAATCCAAGAGGATAATAAGGTCGATAATTAGGATTTCCTTGGTTGTTCAAATTTCTGGAGGGATTCACCAAATTGTTATAATTATTCCATCCAGGGTTATAATAATTAGAATAGAAATTTTTATTTTGATTATTTATAGAATTTAAAGTTTCATAAGATGATTGTGTATCAATTATCTATCCTAGCAAAATTTCCTCTAATCTCGGGGGTATTTGAGAATAGTTCATTGCAATTTGATCAATCTTTTTTAAAATAGTAGCAATTTGAGATGCTAAAATAGACATTACATCAGAGTCATGAGTACTAGCTATTCTCTTAGGATTTACCCGTTCAGAGGGCCATTGAAAATTATTACTAGCCATTTCTTCTATTAAAGAGTATGTTTCAACTAAAGGTTTTGAGATTAAAGGTCCGTCAGCAGCAGCATCTATAATAGATCTAAGTGATCATACTAATCCATTGTAAAATGTTTGAATTATTAACCAATCTGGTAAAGCATGGTGTGGACATTTTATAAGAAGATCCTTAAATCTTTTCCAGGCTCCATATATCGATTCTCTTTCAAACTGACAAAAAGATGTAATATCATTTCTAAGCTTAGCAATTTTCGAGGGTTAAAATAATTTAGCCAAGAATTTTTGTGATAGTTCTCCCCAAGTTCTGATAAATCCAGGTACTAATGAGTTTAACCAAGCTTTGGATTTATCCCTTAATGAAAAAGGAAAAGTCTAAGCTTAACAACATCATTACACACTCCATCATATTTAAAAGTAGCACATATTTCAAGAAAACTAAAAAGATGTAAGTTAGGATCTTCAGTAGGTGTTCCTCCAAACTGATTACTTTGTACCATTTGGATAATGGCAAGTTTAAGCTCAAATGAATTAGCAGCAACATTAGGATTTTGAATAGTTAAGTGAAGTTCATTTGCTGTTAGATTAGCAAAATATTTTAAAGGTCTTTGTTGATTTTCATTTATTTGATTATCTAAGCTATTCACCATTTTTTTTAAAATTTTAATTTCTTTTTGTTGTTTCCAAATTTTTCTAATTATACATTATAATTCTGAATCGTAAGGTACTAAACCTTCAGATCCAGTATTTCACATAAGCAAATATAATAAGCAAAGAAAAAAATTTCTTAAAAATACTCTTAAATATATATTTATATACTTTTGAATTTTTTGATTTTATATTTTTTTATTTCGATTAGATATATATATATATCTAAATTTCCTAATTTACCAAATCTATTTAATTTACTGTTACCTTCCCGACAACGACGCAAAAAACTTGATCTTGAGGAAATATAGTTGTGTAAAAATTATAAAGTTGACTGCGCTATGTAACGGTGCCAAAAACTTGATGCTCTATATTTAATTAAGAAATTTAAGAAAATAATGTTGGTATTCTACGCAAGTATACATATCGTTATCATGTAATAAATGACTTTCTATTTAAGCCCCAAATATCGATCCCACGGGGAAGGTTTAAATTTGAAATTGTAAATTAAATAGGAAATTCATAGAAAGTAAAATGAAATTACTGTCACTAATTTTAAATGTTGAGATATTATCAGAACTAAATTATTTAACTACTAGCAAATCTGAAATGCAAAGTTTAAATAGTAACTATTAAACTATTAAACTATGTTTATGTGATGAAGATTTCTTATATGAAAAAACATCATTCCAACTACAAAGAGATTTTGATAAAATGAGATGAGCTAAATGGTTAGAATATGTATTGTGCTAAATATGAGCAGTTTTAATTTTCTACCCTGATACAGTGTTATAGAAAATCATTGCCTAATCCCAGTTTTAGTTCTTAAATCCGTGGCTAGGCTAGGAGGATACTGGCTCCCACTCCAGAGCTCCCACTTCCCTTCCCCTGAAGGCCAACTCTCTCTTTATTTCTTAAACACTAAGATTGAATTGAGAATTTTTAGTTTGCCACCATAAAATCTCTAATTCTACACCCAAAAATATATATTTCCCTGTTTATTTACACTTAATTCCATGAACAAAATTCTCCTTCATGGAATCAAATTTGATCCTGACTCTGTTGTAGAACTCATACTTCATTTCCCAGATCATATGTTTCACAACAAATTTTAACAATTCAATTGGCCAGATCGAAAGGTAAATTAAGTATGGAGTTGAAAAACCATCACAATTTATTTTATATTTTAACATCGACACATCCATATTATCTCTTCATTTCACCATATATCAGAGTATAGAGAAAGATAAAAGAAACTACTCAGACTTCATGAGAAAGATACAACAAAACACAAATTTCATATATCAAAAAAGTTCATATAACACTATTAAACAAACAACACTTACTGAAACTCTTTCTTAAAGCTAATCCATTGTAGGCTCTCCTAGGAAATTTAGGAAGAAGAAATATCTCAATTTTCTCCTTCTCCAACAACTCTTAGAAAAGAATTCACACTTAATCTCATCACAAAAACACTAAATTATAATAATAATGAACTCTAAATGATTGTGGAATGAAATTGAAGAGTGTGTGGTGCGTAGGAGGTTGAATTTTGGGTGATGAGAAGTCAGGAAGAGTCACCTTTCTAATCAATTTCAGCTCCAAATAAATCCTAGAGTCAGTTCTCCAATAGGTGCATAAAAAACTCTTCAAAAAGGGTCCAAATATGTTGAATCTTCTAGAAACAGGGTATGCACTGACACTGGCGCCGTCGACGCCCATTTTGGCACCGTCAGTGCCAATTTTCTTCTATTTAATTCAATGATCTCTCTCAAATGACACCGTCAGTGCCCAGTCTGGCGCTGAACGATTTTTCATATTCTTCAATTTGAATCCAAGTTTTATTCTTTTTGCTTCATTTTTGCTCCAAGTCCTAAATATCAACAACCTGTAAGAAAACATGAAAAATACCTTCCATTAAGATGCAATATCACCAAAAATGAGTATAAAATATGGATCTAAAAATGCATATATTTTTTGTATATCAAAATCCCCCAAACTTACATGTTACTTGTCTTCAAGTAACTCCTTTACTACATAAAAATATGACATATGATAAAGAAATTAATCTTCTAGATTTCTATACTTTAGTTCACTAAGCATAATAACATAACTTAAGAAAAATTCAAAACAACTCCAGTTAATACTAAAGGTATAAGAATATCCAGCAATCAAGTCCAAGATTTCTGATTCTCTATTCTTTTCAAGAAAAATTGCAAATCGTCATCTTAAAGTCACTTAGAATATCCATACAAAAAAGAATTTCATGAAACTTGACTATTAAATATGCTAATACTCAAATACAAGTTTAGAAAATGTAGCCAAGCCTTCTTCTTTAAGTTGATTCAAATGAAGCCAATTTTTAATTAGGCATATCCCCAAGCTTCTGCCCACATCTTTTTCTTTTCTTTTTGTTTCTTTTTAAGGACCATTTTCAATCCTTTTTCTTTTCTTTTTCTTTTTTCTCTCTTTTTTAGGTGAGGATTACTATATCTGGATAGCCTTTAATAATTTTGAACTTCACTATCCTCTTCTTAAAGTTAAAAGCTTTTCACACTCCTTCACTTTATATGTTTATATTAGCTTAAAGATTTTTCATAAAAATTTATGCTTTTCTTCTTACATGAATCTTTAAGATTTTTAATACTTCAAAAATACAAAGTTCATTACTTAAAATAGAAAAACATAGTCTTATTCTCTCATATCAAATATCTTAGTCTCTAAAATTAACCTTTATTATTGAAAATTTTTACATAAATTTACTATATGTTTAGAAACATAAATATAATTATCTAAAGTTAACCTCTAATACCACAGGTCATGTTAAATATAAAATTTCTTGAAAATATAGCTAAATGAGGAGAAATAAAGTTAAGTTTCTTTCGTTAAAAATGAATTTTTATTTCCCCCCAAACTTAAATTTTTAAAAGATTTAGCATAAAGATCTTAAAAATAAAGGGTGAAAAAAAACATTTAATACATAAAGAAAAGACATATCTGTTGAAGGTTTTGATTTTTGAAACTTAATTCTGAATATTGCAGGTGCTAGTATGAAAACTACAGGACTTAAAACATTAAATAACACATAATACATATAAAATTTGCCAAGAAAGAGTTAATTTCAGCACTTATAGCAAAATGCTAACACTAACAATAGTATTGAACTAAATTTCAAATAACAAACAGTTTACAATCCTACAGTTCACAACATAATATATAAAATAAAACAAAGTCTCACAATCTAAAAACAAACAGTCTCAACAATATAACAAAATCAAATAACAAAATAACAAAGTACAAGCAAACATAAACTTAATGAAAGATCAAACTAACATATCACCAATCATCCTCTTCTTCTTCTTCTTGTTCCACATTCAATGTTGCTGATAATATAGAGTAAAGACAGGGTGAGTAGGAAACTGAACTGAGTGATCACCTTTCATATATCTGACCATCACATCATCATAAGCAGCATTATATTCAAACTTTTATCTTATCAAATCATCAGTGTGAGAATTTTTGGACTCCATGTTTTACATTCTATGATCCATTCTCAAGATATCTCCCTGCTAGATCATCATCTGCTCCATAAGTTCTCGAAGGGTCTTACTTCCGGACCTCCATCTAACATGAGATTCATATGTCATTATATTGGTAGGCCCAATAGGTTTTAGAGGCTCAATTCTCTCCTCCTCTGGTCTAAAATCAATTCTTGCATGTTCACAGAGTGTGAAGATCAGAGCAGGGTGTGCTAAACCACCAGTGGTCTATCCCAAATCAATAGATCGAGTGTTCATATAAATAATAGAGCCAACATTTATCCTCATCACCTGCTGGATACAGAAGTTTAGGATGGCTCTATCCTTTATAACCTCACTATGATAATTTTTTGGTATCATTCTTCTGAAAAAAAAGTAGTGCAAGATCTTAGATACTACATTTAACATAGAAAGAAGAAAGTTTACTTTAAAAACATTCTTCACCTTCCAGGTTCCTCTTTAATTAATAAGAAAAGAATTAACCTCATCCAAGGCCTCATTCGTAGCAGAAAAAGATTTATACTGGCAACCGTACACGTCTTCTAACTGATAAAATTCATTAATCTTTCTTACAGAAAAATACAAGTAAAAGGGTTAGCATAAATCATTATAACTCCTTCCCGTTGGACTTGGATCTCTGCAAGAAGACTGCCTCTAATAAAATAGTACGCAGGTCTCACACCCAGTAAACAAAAAAAGTAGCTTAAAATTGGTGTTTGGCTAGGGAAACCAAACCAATAGAGAACTATAGTCATGACAACAAAAAGACTACCTTGCATCATAGTTCTAGCCTAGCACGCCATGTATTGTCGTGTCCTATCACAAAAATTAAGTGTGTGTATAGTGCTTGGATAAATTCTAAGTGTATGACTTTATCAGGTTCGCCATACCGACCCCACCCTAAAAATCCAAGGGATCTAAACTACGTCACTGAAGTGGTGACATTTTAAAATAAGTGGTCTAACTTCTTGTAGAACTTATATAAATATTCAAGTAGAACAGATAATACATAATATAAAATATCCATTTTATACCTTATAATTGGACCACAAAAAGTTGGTTTGTAACATGCAAGTGACATACTTTAAAGCTTTTGGATCCTCAACACAGTCATACACAAGTTGGTCATAATGCAAAAACTTGCATTGCTCACTGAGCTATCCTCAAGAGCAATGCTTGTTTAGGCATTATGACCAACAAATGGGTCACTCATTCTAACAAGTATGACATGCCATCAAGGCAAATGAGCAATGGGCATAAAATAATGCAAAAGATCCAACATTATGACTATAGAGTGAAGCCCGAGTAGTCACAATAGTCACCGATACATAAAAATAATATATTGCTTTAAGTAACCTTTTTATGCCTATTTTTGGTGATATTGCACTTTAAAGAAAGTTATTTATGTATTTCATGCCTATTTTTGGTGATATTGCACTTTAAAGAAAGTTATTTATGTATTTTATGCCTATTTTTGGTGATGCGCCAAAATCCAGAATGCTGGCGCATGATGCCCATGTGTGACTTTTTTAAATTAAGGCGGTTCGAGCAAATTTTGTGTGAATTTTTAAAGGGACACTTGTTCTAAACATCTCATGGAGTGATTAAATGCATCTAGACACTTTAGAAGGATCTAATTTGAAGGGATTTGACTGTTGGATCAACGAGGCACATCTTTTGAATTCAAAGGTTTGACTTTTAAATTTTGGAGGGAAATTGAAACTCTTTTTAGAGGAGGCAGCCCAAAATAAAATAGCATTGGAGAAGAAATTCTAGGGTGGGTGGAAAAAGAAAAAGGCAAAAAAAAGAGGTGGCGTGAGAACAAAGAGGGAGAGATAGAGAGAGAAAGTTAAAGGCTTGGAGATTGTCTTCTAGGGTTGTAAGAGAAGAGGGAAGGAGAGAGATTTCTTCTTCATTACACTTCTAAGAGAGAATTGGGAGTGCTTGTAAAGAGAGAAAGGCTTAGAGAGAACTTGTAGGGATTTGCTTGGGAAAGATTGTGAGATAATTTTTTTTTCATTTCTTTAGTTTGTAAACTTGTTTTTATATATGAGGTCCGTGTTTTTTTGTATCATTCTCATAAATTCTGAGTAGTCTTCTTTATCCTTCTCCCTACTTTGAAGAAATGGTTTTATGAAGAATAGATTTTATTTTTTAAGGTTTTAAATGTCAATAATTTGTTATGATTTGAACTCTGATCTTCATTTACTTTTCGACATCGCCAATTGAATTGTTAAAATGTGCTGAGAAATATATATTTTGAATAGGGGATATGATTTCTACAATAAAGGGAGAATCACATTTGATTTCATGAGAGAACATGTCATCCATGGGATTGGATGCAAATAAATAGAGAAATATATTTCGTTGGATGTAGAATTGGAAGATTTTAAGGTGAGAGATTAGAATCCCCAATTTGTGATAAATTAGAATCCCCAATTGGGTTCAGTTGATTGGAAACTAATGTGTGCATGTTATCCCTCAGGTGAGGGAGTTGTGGGAGCTCTGAAGTGACAGTCGGTATCCTTCCATCCTAACGATGGAATTAGGGACTAAACTCTGGATTAGTCAATGTTCTTTATAGAGCTCAGAAGAGGGTAGAGAATAAGATTGCACCTATTTGTCATAAAATAGTTTTTAAATATATTTTTCAAATGATTTCAATTTCTTCACAAGCCATATTTTCATTTTAAAGGGGAAGCGTGTTTTCTCATACTTGAACTTCTCGTCAACAAAAACTTTTATTTTATTTCAGCAATTTTACTTTTGAAAGTTTAACATCTAGTTTAACTTAACTCTTGTAGTCATACATCTGCATATTTAGTAGCATTCCACTTGATTAGTTTAACTTCAAACTTCGTACTTTACTTTAATTTTATTTTAATTTTAATTTAAGAATATAATATAAATAGCTAGCTTATATATATTTCCAGCTTCCGTGTGGGATCGATATCTAAGACTCCATCAGAGCCTTGTATTACTTGAACGATATGTACACTTGCATTATATGTAAAAGAGAATAAAGAGTTTAAAAGAGGTTTTAAAGATAAATTATTTTCACTAAAGTTACATTATTGTTTGGGTTACATTGCATATTTATTATTAATTTAATCTCAATTTTCTGTGCATCAAGTTTTTGACGCCGTTGCAGGGGAAGTAATGGAAAGTATTAGTTATTTTATTTTTTTTAAATATATAAGAAAAAATATTTGTAGTTTAGTTTAAACTTTTTCTTGTTTAAGTGTGTTTCTTATTTTTAATTACTTATTTTATTTTGTTTATGTGTAGTGTAAGATCTGAAAACTTAGGTACCTTATGTTTCTGAATTAGAAAAAAACTGTTAGAAAAAATTGAAAACAAAAAGAAGTCAAAATTCATCCTAGAAAAATGACTTACAACTCAAGTAATGCTAGAAATGAAAATGAACATCATTAGAGACCTTTAAGGGATTATGATAATCCTACAACAGATGAAATTCATTTGCGTATACAAAACCATGTTGTAGTTGCTAATTCATTTGAGCTTAAACCTGTTATAATCCAAATTGTACAAAACAATCTGTTTGGGGGAACACCAACTGAAGACTCGATTTACACCTTGCTAGTTTTCTAGATTTGTTTGCTATATTTAAATATGATGGAATGTCGAATAATGTTGTCAGACTTAGACTTCTTACTTTTTCACTAATTGATAAAGCTAAGATGTGGTTAAACTCGTTAGCACCTGAATCTATCAAATTATGAAGTCTGGGAAAGATTTAAAGATCTCCTTAGGAAGTGTTCACACCATGCATTGCCAGATTGATAAATAATTCAAACTTTTTATAATTGATTGGTTGGATCTCTTAGATCAATAATTGACGCTGTTGTTTGATCATTAATGTCAAAACCATTCGATGAAGCATGTTCATTAATTGAAGAGATGACTACTATTAATTTTCAATTTCCCTCAGAAAGGGTAAATCCAAAAAAAGTAGCTAGTATTCATGATCTTGATGCAATATCTATATTAACTGCTTAAATAGCCACTATATCAAAGAAGATAAATCAATATAGAATGAACTATTCTCAAACAACACATGTGCTTGAGGAGAACTAATTTGGACAAATGATAGAATCTCAATCTTCTTATGAGACTTTAAGTGCAATAAATAATCATTTTAATAATCCTTATGCCAATTATTATAATCCTAGTTGGAAGAATCATCTAAACTTTAGTTGGAGTAAAAATAACTCAAATGCTGCAAATACACAATGGGGAAACAATGTTGTGAACCCAGTGGAAAGCTCCAACAATCAAGGAAATCAAGCTTATAAACCTTATTACCCCCCATGATTTAATAATTTGCAAAGTAAGGAGAAAAAGTTATCAATGGAAGAATTGATATTACAAATGGGAAGTCAATTACAGAGTCAAGGAGCTGCAATCAGAAACATAGAAAGTCAATTGGGATGTATTGTTACTGCACTTAGCAATAGACCTCCGAACATTGCTTAGTAATGTTGAAGTAAATCCTAAAAATCAGAACAAGGAGCAACTTAAAGCTATTCAATTTAGAAGTGGAAAATAATTAGAAGATAGAGTTCAATGAGAACTTGAAATTGAAAAAGATTGGGTGGAAAATGAAAATTTTGGTGAAGATTTTCATTGTGAGTCAGAAAGTCCTATTAAACTAATGAAAATCACTAAAGAAAGACCACCACCTCCATTTCCTCAAAGATTGAAGAAGAAGTATAGAGATAATCAATTTTCAAATTTTTTGGAAATTTTAAGGAAATTGATGATAAACATTTCACTTTTTGAAGCTTTGGAACAAATGCCAAGTTATGTGAAGTTCATGAAGGATATACTTTATAAGAAAAGGAAGTTGGTAGATATTGAGATTGTTGCACTCAGTGAGGAGTGTAGCGCTATAATTTAGAAGAAGATTCATGAAAAACATAAAGATCCTGGAAGTTTTACAATTCCTTATGCTATTGGCGAACGATTTTATGGAAAAGATTTATGTGATTTAGGAGCCAATATTAATGTTATGTCGTTATCAATTTTCAGAAGGTTGGGCTTAGGAGATATTTCACCTACAACTATAACTCTTAAGTCAGCTGATCATTCGAATACCTATGCTAAAGGAGTTATAGAAGATGTTTTAGTAAAGATTGATAAATTTATCTTTCTTGTGGAATTTATTATATTAGATATGGAGGAAGATAAGAAAATTCCTATTATCTTAGGAAGACCATTCCTAGCCACTGGAAGAGCTTTAATAGATGTGCAGAAAGGAGAACTAACTGTGAGAGTTAGTGATTAAGAGGTTACATTTAATATTGTATAATCAATGAGATATCATGCAAAAGAACACAAGATTGAATGATTCAAACTGGATATTAATGAGTAATTAAGCCATGAATATTTCAAAAAGACATATGAAAGCAAATTTGAAAAGTAATATATGGAATATCAAGATGAGGAAAAAATCCAAGATGAGTCTATGAAAGTGAGTGCAGAAAAACTGAAATATGTTCATGAAAAAATTGAAATGTTATATCCTATAGAAAATGACAACAAATTGATTTCATCTATTAAGACCCCTGAACTAGAATTGAAAACACTTCCTACATATTTGAAGTATGCATTCTTAGAAGATTCATCTACACTACTTGTCATAGCATCCTCAGAAATAACTGATGTGCAAGAACAATTGTTGTTAGAGACTTTTAAAAGAAATAAGAAAGCTTTTGGATGGACATTAGCTGATATTAAAGGAATCAGTCCATCAATCTGTATGCATAGAATTTTATTGAAAGATCAACATAAACCATGAACTGATCCTCAAAGGAGATTGAATCCTATGATGAAAGAAGTGATTAAGAAAGAAATTATAAAATGGTTAGATGCGGGAATAATATATCCTATTTTAGACTGTGCTTCGGTGAGTCCAATTCACTATGTTTCGAAGGAAAGAGGTGTAACTATAGTGAAAAATGAACATAATGAATTAATATCAACAAGACAAGTCATTAGATGGCAAATCTGCATAGATTATAGAAAATTAAATTTTGCCACCCATAAGGATCATTATCCTTTACCCTTTTTGAACCAGATGTTGGATAAAACGGCTAGGCACAAATATTTTTATTTTCTAGATGGATATACGGGTTATCACCAAATACCTATTGCCCCTGAGGATCAAGAGAAAACAACATTTACTAGTCCTTATGGAACTTTTGCTTTTTGGTGAATGCCTTTTGGATTATTTAATGCACATGCAACATTTCAAAAATGTATGATGTCAATTTTTAGTGATTTGATTAAAAAAGGGATTGAAGTCATTATGGATGATTTTTCTGTATTTGGAATTTCCTTTGAAATATGTCTAAATTAATTAGAGAAAGTTGTGGAACGTTGTGAAAAGACTAATGTCATTTTAAACTGGGAGAAATGTCAATTTATTATTGTAGGAGAATTTTTTCTTGGACATAAAATTTCAGAAAATGGCATGGAAGTAGATCCTGCAAAAATTCAGGTTATAACGAACCTACCTCCACCTAATACTATAAGAGGAATTAGGAGCTTTTTAGGACATGCTGGATTCTAGAGGCAATATATAAAAGATTTTTTAAAAATTATTAAGCCCTTATGCCAACTTCTAGAAAAAGATGCAAAGTTTGACTTTAACCAAGACTGCCTTAAAGCCTGGGAAACTTTAAATGAAGAATTGATCACTGTTCCTATAGTTGTTTCACCAGACTAGGAGAAATCTTTTAAATTAATGTGTGATGCTAATGATTATGCAATTGGAGATGTTTTAGGGTGTAAATATGATAAGATTTTCAAGGTCATATATTATGCTAGTAAAACTCTTAATGATGCTCAGATTAGCTATACCACCCCTGAAAGAGAGTTATTAGCCATTGTGTATGCTTTTGATAAGTTTAGATCATATTTTATTGGAACTAAATGTTTTGTGCATACTGACCATTCTGATATTAAATATTTGATGCAAAAGAAGGATACAAAACCAAGATTAATTAGATGGATACTTCTTATGCAAGAGTTTGATTTTGTAATATTCAGTAGGAAAGGGACTGATAATCAAATAGCTGATCATCTATCGAGCTTAGGAAGAAAAACTTGATTTGGAGAGAGAGATTAAAGATACTTTTCTTGATGAACAACTTTATGCTGTAAAAGGATGGGAAGTACCTTAGTATGTTGATATTGTGAATTATATTTTTAGTGGTATTTTATCATATGGACTGACTAAACAACAGGAAAAAAAATTCATTTATGATGCAAAATCTTATTTTTGGGATGATCCTCATTTGTATAAATAATATAAAGATTAAGTTATGAGACTATGTGTGTCTTATAAAGAAATTCAGGAGATTATTAAAAAATGTCAAGATTCTGAATTTGGAGGAAATGATAGAA
>NEWO01000645.1:39400-56104 GCA_003013225.1 Phalaenopsis aphrodite
TCCTATAATGCAACAACACCAAAAACTTGATCCTGAGAAAATAAAAATTTAACTTTTTAATTTATATATATGTTGGGAAACTATACAAGTATACGTATCGTTATGAAGTATTATAAGACTTTTTGATAAAGCTCCGAATATCGAACCCACAGGGAGTGTTCACAATATGCAATTCTAAATAACAAACTTTCTATTTCAAAAAGACAATTACTTAAACTATAGATATTTTTAAAGTAATTAAAATTCAATTCTTTTTGGTATTTTTGATAATTTGACAAAACAGAAACAACTTCTAAATATACCTTGAGTTTATGTAAAAGAAAAGCACTGAATATGAAATATCTTTCTCCTTATAGTGAATCAGTAATAAGTATGGGAATTCTGTTGTGGAAGTACTCAAATTGTGTTGTGTCAAATAGGAGCAATATTATTCTTTACCCTGACTAGAGATGTTATAAAGAACATTGGCTAATTTAAAGTTTGAATAGTTCTGAAGACCGACTTGGCAGGGAAGATACTAGCTCCACTTTAGAGTTCCCTCGATTCCCTTCCTCTTGGGACTAACATCTCGTATCAAAACCTAAAACAATAAACCAAGTTGAGTGCTTTAGCCTGTCACTCTAAAGTCCTCTAACTCTACACCCTTCAAATATTATTTCCCTATTTATTTGCACTAAATCATATGAATTACATTCTCATTCATACAACCTCATGTGATTCTTTCTAGTTGTTGACTGAGATAATACCATCCCGGTTCTTACATGTTCTCACAATAAATTTTAACATCTAGATAGGTCAGATCAAAAAGTAAATGAAGTACATAGAATTAAATCATCACAACTTCTTCCAACATTAAAGATTAATACTCTCCACAACTTCCATCCAACTCTTTACTTACTTATCATTTTAAGGAGATTGATAAAGAAAACTACTCAGAATCCATAAAAAAAATAAAGCCACACATTATTTTAAAAGTAGAAATCATTGTCAAACCAATAAGAAGACTCGATTAAAACCAAAAGTAATTTAAAAACAAAGATAAAAATTTATCTCAAATCCTACACAAAACTCTTGAAGTTCCTTTGAATCTCTTCTCTTATAACACTCTTAACTCTTACAATAAAACTAAAAACAAAAAGAAAAAAAAGTAAATTTGTTTTGCCCAAAAAATCTCTCCAAAAGTTTCTATACGAACTATTTCAAGAACTTCTTAGGACTCCCCCCTTTTTCTCTCAACTTCCTTCTTTTCCTAGAGGTACCTTGGTATCTCTACAAAATGTGTCCTGATTTGATGTATTTTCTAAGGGATGCCACTTTTCACAAGTCTTTTAACCTTTTTTTTTTGTTTCTAGCGATCATAACGACCCTCTTTAGCCAATAGGTGCCTCAAATGTCCCTTCAAAATTTAGTAAAATGAATTAACTTGTCAAATAATTGCCTCTGACGCTAGCGCGGGGCCTCTGGTGCTTAGGTGCTGCCTTCTCTATTTCACCGGTGCTTAGGCGCCAAAACACTTTTGCACCATTTTTGCTCAAAATTTGATACTGTTTCACTCCTTTTAGCATTTTTCACTTTTTTACTTATACCTGAAAGAAAAACACACAAATACATTCCATTAAAATGCAATATCTCAAAAATAGGTATAAAAATGTGTCTAAAAATACTATATATTTAGGTGTATCAAAATCCCCCAAACATAAAATGTTACTTGTCCTCAAGTGACACTTCAATATTCAAAAATTAAATAAGTATGATATGTATATGAGTTTCTTTAGGAGTTAATAAAATTTAGATTTAGAAATATAGTAGTCCAGTTTAAAATAAATATTTAGTAAATGAGACTAACTTAAAGTTTAGAAATTTTTAATGTTAATAAATATGAAAATATGAGTTCTTATTTAATTCAGAAATATTATAGATTTTCCAAATATAGAATTTAGTGCTTTTATTATCTCCAATTAAAAAAAGTTTATTAAGAATAATTTTACTTACTATATTATGTCCTTAAGCTTCAGAGTTTCTCAAGTCTTATACTTTCAAAAGATCAAATGCAAAACCATATTTTGATTAGGCACTAATCCTTAAGCTTCTCCGCCCTTATTTTTTTATTTTTCATTTTCTTTTTATATTTATTTTTCTTTTTTTTCTTTTTCAGGCAAGGATTACTATATCTTGATAGGCCTTTAATAGTTTTGAATTCTACTTCTCCTTTCCTAAAGCGAAGTCTAGATATAAATCTTATACTTATAAATATAATAATAATTTTAAAAATTATTTTTAATAAAAGAAACTTAAGTATTAAAATTAAAAGTCCAAATTTCTAAATTTTTCAAAAATACAAATTTTTTTACTGAAGATAGTTTTTACACTAAAAATTTTTAACTGAAAGTTTTTCTTCAGTACTATGATTTTTAAGTAAAATTTCTTACTCATTTCTATAATTAAAATTTACTTCCCTAATTTAACTTCATATACATGATCATTTTTCTTTTCAAATCAAATTCACTTGTAGCACATTTGAGAACAAATAAAATTTAAATTTTGAAAATATTTTTCATCCCCCCCCCCAAACTTAAATTTTTAACAAGATTATACGTTTAGCAGTAGATACAAATAATCAGGAATAAAAATTGACATAACATGCTTACAAGAATTTTTTCACCCTAATTATACAAGTATAAAACTAAAAATTAGAGTAAAATTAATTTTTTATTAATTTTCTATCATTTTAATTTTAATTCAACATGTAGAGATTCATTAGACTTCTAAGTAGTAGGTATAGACATAAAAACAAACTAACTAACTAACTTTAATTTCATAGTGTAAACATTAAAAAAACACACTAATAATATAAAAGAAAAATACAGGGTAGCAATTTTCCGAAATTAAAGTTTAAAATTAAAGCTAACAAGATTTTCAACTTTTCAAAAGACAAAAATAAGTTCAATCCTAACTAACAAAAACACATTACTCAACACAAAACAACAATTACTACCCTAGAATTTAAAATAAAATACTAACAAAACACAAACATCACAATAACAATTAAACAAAAAAAAATCCAACACATCACATAGTTCAAACAAGTACACAAATTCAAATGTCTCAATTTCACACCACGTAGTCTATCATATATTATAAATATAAAAATAACTTAGTCCTCCTCATCATCATTTGAATTACTGCTATTCCAGACATCTGTAGGCACATTATCAGGGTATCTTGGATATGAAGAAAATTTCACTCCTTGGTTACCGCTATTGAGACTTTCCAATAATGAGTGAAATTTCTCCTCATATTAACTATGCCTTATAGCATACCCATCAATATGTTCTACAAAATGCTCTAGATTATGAACTTTATCTATGGTATAATTAATATTATCCATCATCCTCTGCAATAATTGATCATGAGTTCCAGTAGACTCACCTTTTGAAGTAGATGCTTGCGAGGTAGATGATCTTGATGTAGAAGTAGTTGAGTTGGATGCAACAGACGTCGACATTCCATAACTTCTTGAAAATCCTCTTCTCCAACTAAAAATAGAGTGCTCATAATAAGATTTCACATTTACACTTGTAATTGGCTTTAGAGGTAGCAGCACTTCTTCCCAGCTATCATATCTCATACCAGCCTGCTCACTCAAAGAAAAGATCAAAGAAGCAAATCACAGACCTGCAGTAATAGTGACAGTGATTGAACTGATGATATTCTGATAAATCAAGGCTCAAATATTGATAAGCTTGCCTTTTTTAATACGATAATTCAACATTTCTTCCTCCCTTGTAACTTATTAAGATGATTCATCGTTAACAGACGAGCTAAAATAAAGTAGTGCCACACCTTCGATGGTGCACTTAACTTTGAAGTTGAAAAGTTGACTCTCCTCTCATTTGCAATTTTCCGGAGTCCCCTTCCAACAATCAAATATGAAATAATCTCATCCAGTTCCATCCCAGTCGACCTATAGTTTGCATAAAAAACATAAAGTATAAGGCGATAAATGGTAGAACATATTGATTACCTCTGGTGAAAAAGGTACCAATTTGCCTCTGACCATGAATCGATCCTCTTCCGCCTTAGAAAGGTTTGCATAAAACTCCCGTACTACATATATCAAAGCCACAATAGAAAAACAACAGAATCGTTCCCATTGTTGACGAACGATCAAATCTTCCACGGAACCACCTGGATTTTTAAAACACCTCTCAGGAATGAATTTTCATGACTATAGAGATTCACTATATCTGTCTAGAGCTTTTAAACTCACAAACTTGCTCGAATCAAAGTGGTTCTTTCCTTTATTCCTCTTCTTTCTTGGGGTTATTCTACAAATTTTGCAAAATTCCACTATAACTTAAAAAATCAAGTCAAATCTACTAAACTTAACTCTATAAGCATAAACTACACTTTATAGATTTTTCTTCACTTTTCCCCATGAATAGTGATTTTCAAGTTTTTCCAAATTTACTCAAAATACATGGTGAAAATCCAAAATTTTTATATAGAACTGAAGGTCTTCCCTTAAGAAATCCAAATATAACAAATTTGGCTCAAATCCACCAAGAAAGCTTGACATAAAGGTTTTCCCTAACATCAAAATTGCAAACTCGAGAGGAAGAAGACGACGACAAGAGTAAAAATAACAATTTTTCAGGGTTATTTTTCACCTTAAACAGTTCACAAACTGGATTTCGTGAACCGACACTTACGCACAGATAAGTGGCGCTTAGGCACCTGCTTCTTGGGTTACATCGCTCTTAAGCACGAGAATGTGGCGCTTAGGCACCAATGCACGATTTTTGATATTTTTGAACCTAAGTAAAATGCACTAATAGAAGTATATCACCCCTAAATGGTCTTACAACACTTAAATGACTATTTTCCTCTTTTTTAACTCTCCTCTCTCTCAAAATTCTCTAATGTAACTAATTCAATTCGTGGCTAAAATAACATAAATTTTAACACTAACAAACACATATATTCATTTACGAACTATTACAAGCAACATTCAACACATAATTCTCATTCCAAAGAATCTCAAATGAGAAAATTTTCCTAAATATAAACACTAAACAAACATACTGAATTAAACACATAAAAGACATAAACAAAAAAAATAAGATTTAACACTGACAAATAAAAACAATGACTCCTAACAAACAAACTCTAACATTGAACTTTATTCCATTCCTCATTTGTTGGAACAATTTCCTATCTTTCATTAATCTCTCATTGGGCATTTGGAATATAGAGTTGATAAAACGGATGGTGGTGATGAGCTCTGATATAATCTTCTTCTATCCATTTCTGCTTAAGAAACATCGCCTTATCTGCTTCATCTATTTAACTAGTATGGCTAAATTGCATTCTTAATTGCCATCAATAATGCTCTAGATGTGCATTAACTTCATTTACCTTTATCTCAAGTAAAGTCATGCTAGTCTCAATTTTGTTGATCTTTTCCACTATTCCTTCAATACTAATGGCTAAGAAACCGTTATACATCTCTTGTGCGCTTTGACTAATGAATTTCTTCCTCATGACCTCTTCCTTTTTTCTTCAAATCCATCTCCCATGAAAACATTTCTCAAAATCTCTCTTTCACTTAGACTTTTAGGGCTAAAAATGATTCTGGGGTGAAATTCCATCACAAAACCCTTCTATTTATAGGCTTAAATTCTTCAAATAACTTCTAGGCACGTACTGAAACTACCATGGAAATTTTAAGTTAAGCAATTGATGGTTAAAGCTTCTAGAAATTGAATTTCACACATGGCTTTTAACATTCGCGCTTAAGCGCTGAATATTGGCGCTTAAGTGCTAGTGTTCAATTTTGCATTAGTCAACTAAATACAGTCTTAAAATCAATACTAACACATAATTTTCTCAAAAACACTACCCAAAATTTTTATAATCACACACAAACAACAATCAAAGCCAAAAACACACTGATTACTATGGGATGCCTCCCACAAAGTGTTTAGTCTTATGTCATCAGCCCGACGTAACTAGTGCTTATTCTGGTTGACCTAACATCCTTCGATCATTAAATTTAAGTTGATTTCCTATAAAATAAGGTTTCAGTCCATGATCATTCACTTTAAATACTTTCCTAGTTTTGGGCTCTTTGATATACACAGCTCCACAAAGACAAACTTTTATCACAACAAATAGGCCCATCCACCTGGACTTAAGTTTTTCTGGAAATAATCTTAACCTTACATTATATAGCAAAACTTGTTGCCCTGGCTGAAATTTTTTAGTAAGAATCCTTTGATCATGCCACATCTTCATCTTTTCTTTGTAAACTTAGTACTCTCATAAGATTCATTCCTTATCTCTTCAAGCTCATTTAATTGTAATAATCTTTTCTCACCAGCATCTTTCAAATTATAATTAAACTCTTAAATCGCCCAATATGCTTTGTGCTCAAGTTGGACTGGTAAATGACAAGCTTTCCCAAATAATAGCCTATATGAGGACATTCCTATAGGAGTTCTATATGCAGTCATATAAGCCCACAAAGCTAGTCAAGTTGGACTGACCAATCCATTTTTGTTGGATTCACAAATTTTTCTATAATTCTTTTAATCTTCGGATTGGATAATTCATCCAAACCACTTGTCTGAGGATGATAAGAAGTAGCAATTCTATAGTTTATATGATATTTCTTTAATAATTTCTCCATTATGAAATTTCTAAAATGACTTCCCCCATTAGTTATGATAACTCTCGGCATCCCAAATCTACAAAATATGTTTGTTTTCAAAAATTTTGCAAAACTTTGAGCATCACATTGAGGTAAAGCAACAACTTCTATCCATTTGGATACGTAGTCCACTGTTAACAGTATATATAACTTCTAATATTTTGATCCCTTACATTTATTGGAGAAGGTAAATTAAATCCCCAAACTTCAAATATTTCAACTTCTAGCATATAATTGAGGGGCCTCTCATTTCTCCTAGAATTATTATTTACTCATTGACATCTATCACAAGTTTTGATATAAGCATTAACATTTCTAAAGATAGTAGGCCAATAAAATCCAGATTGTAAAATTTTGTATGATGTTTTATCAAAACCAAAATGTCCCCTAAAATCAAAATTATGACATTTTTTAACAATTTCATAAGTTTCTTCTAAAGTTACACATCTTTGAATAATCAGATCCTTTCCTTGTTTATATAAAATTGGATCATCCAAAAAAATAACTCTTAGCTTCAGATATAAATTTCCTCTTCTGTTGGTATGTCATTCCATAGGGTATAATATAACTTACAAGAAAGTTCAAAATGTCGGCATACCACGGAACACGCCACTCATTAATATTGAATAGTTTTTCATCTGAAAAATGTTCATTAATTTATTTTTCAAAATAGAGTGGTTTGAATAACTCAAGTCTGAAAAAATGATCAACAATTTGATTTTCAGTCCCCTTCCTATCTACTATTTCAAAGTCAAATTCTTGCAAAAGAAGAATTCATCTTATAATTCTTGGTTTAACATCTTTCTTTTTCATCAAGTACTTAATAGCAGAATGATTTGTATGCACTACACAATTAGTTACAATTAAATAAGATCTAAATTTATCAAAGGCATACACTATTACTAATAACTCTTTTTCAATTGTTGTATAATTAATTTAGGTTTCATTAAGAGTTGTATTAGCATAGTAAATTACTTTAAAAATTTTATCATATATTTATCCTAAAACAACTCAAATAGACTAATTACTTGCATCACACATCAGTTCAAAAGGTTTCCCCAATCTGGTGAAATTATAATTGGTGTAGTGATTAATTTTTCCTTTAATAACTCAAAAGCTTTTAGGCACTCTTCATTAAAATTGAAAATCATCACATATCAGTTCAAAAGGTTTCCCAATCTAATGAAACTATAATTGGTGCAATGATTAATTTTTCTTTTAATAACTCAAAAGCTTTTAGGCACTCTTCATCAAAATTGAAAATTGCATCTTTCTCCAATAAATGGCATAGAGGCTTAACAATTTTTGAAAAGTCCTTAATATATCGTATGTAGAATCCAGTATGTCCTAAAAAACTCCTAATTTCCCTTACATTTGTTGGAGAAGGTAAATTAAGGTAAATTAGCGATCACTTAATTTTTAGCAGGATAAACTTCCATATCATTTTCTGATATTTGATGTCCTAATACAATTCTTCTTGCTATCATAAATTGGCATTTTTACCAATTAAGGACTAAATTTATTTCTTCACAGTTCTTAAGAACTTTTGATAAATGTTCTAAACATGAGTCAAATGAAGTTCCAAACACTGAAAAATCAAACATAAACACTTCAATCCCTTTTTCAATTAAATCATAAAAAACTGCCATCATATATCATTGAAATGTAGCAGGGGCATTACATAAATCAAAGGGCATTCTTCTAAAAGCAAAAGTACCATAAGGACAGGTAGAAGTTATTTTCTCTTGATCCTTAGGAGTTATTTGAAATTGGTGATAACCAATTTATCCATCTAGAAAACAAAAGTGTTTATGCCCAACTAGTCTATCTAGCATTTGATCTAGAAAGGGTAATGAAAAATGAACTTTCCTAGTGGCAAGATTTGATTTTTTATAATCAATGTATATTTAAAACCCTGTGACTTATCTAGTTGGTATAAATTCATTATGTTCATTCACAATCACAATTACTCCTCCTTTGTTAGGAACACAATGAATTGGACTAACTCATGCACTATCGAAATAAGGTAGATAATTCCAACATCTAACCACTTTAAAATTTTTTTCCTTAAAACTTCTTTCATAACAAGATTCAATCCCCTTTGAGGATCAACCCTGGATTTGCAGTTCTCTTCCATAGGAATTCTATGCATACAAATTGAAGGACTAATTCCCTTAATATCAGCTATTGTCCATCCAAAGGCTTTCTTAAAATTTTTTAAAGTTTTCATCAATCTTTCTTCTTCTTGCTTCATTAACTTTGAGGAAATTATAACTGGCAAAGTAGAGGAATCACCTAAAAAGCATATTTTAAATTATCAGGAAGTAATTTCAATCTAAGTTCTGGAGGTTTTTCAATTGATGGACAAAAGGATTTATCTTTTCCTATCGTGTCCAAAGTTTCAAAACTTTCTCGAACATTGTTTGAATCTTCCATAAAAAGATCTTTACATCGATTTAATTCCTCTTCTTGCTCGTGTTCCAAATCTTTTACTTCAGATTTTTCTTCATAATTAGTTTTGAAATGACATTCACTTAGATATCTTATACATCTATTCTATAACATTCATCATCTTTACTTTCTACAGGATATTTCATTGATCTTGAAATGTTAAAAGTAACGATTTGATCATTGAAACACATTGTTAATCCCCTTTCCTGCACATATATCATTGTTCTTCCTGTGGCTATGAAAGGTCTACCCAAAAAGATAGGTATCTCTTTATCTTCCTCCATATCTGACCAAAGAAAAATACGTTGAGATTTTCATACCTATTTTATACTAATATTGATGATATTGCACTTTAAAGAAGAATATTTTTGATGTTTTGTTGCAGGTATGTTGAATTATGGTCATTAGAGCAAAAAGATGCAAAAAGAAGCGAATTTGGAACAAAAAGGACCAAAATATGATGATTTGAACTAGGGCGCCGACGGCGAGCCCAACCGCGCCGACGAAGGGTTTTTCCTGAGAGTCCAGAATCAAATATTCTAGAATGCCACCGATGGCGCCATCAAGGTCATCGACGGTGAGAACGGCTGTTCTCTTAATAGGTGCATTAAATGTGGACAATTTTTTAAGGGACGCTTAGGCAACTCTTGGAAAAGTCTTCTACAACTTTAAGAGAAACATTTGGGCTGGAAAAAAGAGGAGCCCCGTGGTGGTGTCTGCTGAGATTTTGTTGTTTATAGAGAGTTGAGAGTTTAATTTAGGTTTATTATTGTGAGGAGTTCTTTGAGAGATTGTATGAGTGGAGGGAAAGTGTGAGATTTCTTCCTCCTTGCCGCTTCGAAGAAGAATTCTATGTGTTGTAAAGAAAGGAAGAGATTCAGAGGAACTTCGAGGAGTTTTCTTGTGAAGGAATTAGAGATAAGTGATATTTACTTATTGAAGTTTGTATGACTTTGCTTTTATATATAAGTTCTAAGTTTTGTCGTATCTTTTCATGAGTTCTGAGTAATTTTCTTTGTCTTTCTCCTTATCTTGAGATTTTTTGAAATGGTGATTTGAATTGGTTGAGCCATGAGAATATTAAAGAAGTTGTGATGATCTTTTCACTTTGATCTTAATTTAATTTCAATCTGGTCAATTGATTTGTTAAAATATATTGAGTTTTACAAGTAAAGTTAAGATTACATCCATGATTTAGGGAGGTCAAAGTCCTTGAAAGTTTGGTGTAAATAAATAGGGAAATAAAATTATCGGGCGTAGAATTAGAGAGTTTAGAGTGACAGACTAAAATCCTCAATTCGGTCCTATCGTTTGGGTGTTGAAGTGTAGATGTTAGCCCTCAGGTGAGAGGAACGTTGGAGCTCTGAAGTGAGTGTCGGTATCCTCCCAGCCTAGCCACAGATTCAGTAACCAAGCATAGGATTAGTCATTATTTTTTATGTCTGGATCAAAGGGTAAAGAATAAGTATTCTCCTATTTGGCACAATTCAATTTAAACTAATTCACTTTAATTTCTTGACAAGGAGAAGGATGTTTTCTTATATATTAAACTTTACATTAGAAATTTTATTAGTAGAATTAGTTAATTAAGAGTTTGTTAAAATTACATATTTATTTCAATTGCCTATTAGTGACAAATAAATAATTTGAACTGTATCGTTGTGATTAAGTATTGATTTTCTAAATCCTAGTTCATAGCCTCTAGTATTACTCACTGTGGGATCAATATCCAGGACTCCATTAGAGCACTGTAATACTTGAGCGATACGTATACTTGCGTTGATAAGTGTGACTTTACAATTATTGAATATTTTATACACATTTTTATCAAATCTATAACTGCTGTCAAGTTTTTGGCGTCGTTGCCGGTGGCTTAATTCTTCTAGCAACAGTATCAAATTCTTGTATTTTTAAGCATATATAAAGTCATTGTCAAGTTTTTGGCACCATTACCGGGGAGTAAAAAAAGTTATAATTAGAGTAACAGACAAATTAGGATTATTAGAAAACTTTTACTTGAATTGCATCTTATTTTCATATCTAGTTAACTATTTTTCTGTGTACTGATTTCAATTGTATGCATAAATTTGGACCTGAAAATCTTATACCCTAGGATTTGAAATTAGAACGCATTGTTAGAAGAATTAAAAAACTAAGAAAAGAATCTAGAAATCCTGACACAATGCAAAACAACGTGAATAATCAAGGAATAGAAAATGAACATCAACCTAGACCTCTACGAGATTTTGCAAAGCCTACAGTAGATGAAATTCACTTAACTATCCAAAATCCTGATGTAGTTGCTAATTCATTTGAGCTTAAACCTGCTATTATTCAAATGATACAAAACAATCAATTCAGAGGTACACCAAATGAAGATCCTAATTTACACCTCGCTAGTTTTGTAGAACTTTGTGCTACCTTTAAATAGGACAGAGTTCTGAACGATGTTGTTAGACTTAGACTTTTCCTTTTTCACTTAGGGATAAGGCTAATATGTGGTTAAATTCATTAGCACCTGCATCTATTAGAACTTGGGGAGAACTTTCACAGAAATTTCTATCCAAATATTTCCCTTTATCCAAAACTGCTAAACTTAGAAATGACATAACATCATTTTGTCAAATTGATGGAGAGTCGATATATGAAGCTTGGGAGAGATTTAAAGATATTCTTAGGAAGTGCCCTCATCATTTGTTACCAGATTGGTTGATAATTTAAACTTTTTATAATGGATTAGTGGGATCTCTTACATCGATTATAAATGCTGCGGCTGGTGGTTTTTTAATGTCAAAACCTTTTGATGAGGCTTATTCGTTAATAGAAGAGATGACTATCAACAATTTCAATGGTCCTCTAAAAGGGTAAATCCTAAAAGAGTAGCTAGTATCCACGATTCTGATGCAATATCTATGTTAGCTTCGCAGATTGCTGCAATATCAATGAAATTAGATCATTATGGAATGAATTATTCTCCAACACCCACTATGATGGAAGAGAACTCATATGGGCAATTTGTCGATGTTCAACCTTCGTATGAGACTTTAAATGCTATTAACAATAAACCCAACAATCCTTATTCAAACTATTATAACCCAGGTTGGAAGAATCATCCTAATTTTAATTGAAATAATAATTATTCTACAAATAAAAAAAGGGCGAACAACCAGTGAACCCATTGGGAAATTCATCCAACCAAGGAAATGTTAATTATAGAACTTCTTAGCCTTAAGGATTTAACAGTAACACTCAATTTAAGGAAAAAGAAGTTTTATATGGTAAAGATGATACTAAACATGGGTCAACAATTACAGAATTAAGGAAATCAATTACAAATTCAAGGAAACCAGTTACAAAATCAAGGAACTACTATCAAGAATATTGAAAACCAATTGGGGCATATCACTACTACGCTCAGTAACTGAACATTAGGAACTTTTCCTAGTACTTTGGAACAAATCCTAAAGCTTAGCTTCTTGAAAAAGCTTCTTGAAAAAGCTTCTTGAAAAAGCTTCTTGAAAAATCCAGGATTAGGAAAAGTCTCACCTTCTTGAAAAAGCTTCTTGAAAAACCAATTGGGGCATATCGCTCCAGGATTTAACATTGATAATGAGACTTTTGTACTTAGCGAAGAGTGTAGTGCAATTATTCAGAAAAAGCTTCTTGAAAAATTAAAAGATCCAGGTAGTTTCACTATACCGTGTACTATTGGTGAAACATTTTATGGAAGAGCTTTATGTGATTTAGGAGTCAGCATTAATCTTATGCCTCTATCAATTTTCAAAATATTAGGATTATGAGAAGTCTCACCTACTTCTGTAACTCTTCAGTGAGCGGATGGTTCAGTTACTTATCCTAAGGGAGTTATAGAAGATGTGTTAGTAAAAGTTGATAAATTTATCTTTCATGTGGATTTCATTGTTTTAGATATGGAGGAAGATAAAGAAATACCTATAATTTTAGGGAGACATTTTTTAGCTACCAGAAAAGCTATGATAGATGTTTAAAAGGGAGAATTAACTAGAGAGTTAACAATCAATAAGTGACTTAACATTGTGAAATATATGAAAAAACTTGTTGTTCAAAGAGATAATGAATGTTTTCGCATAGAAATTAGTGAACATCTATTGCACGAGCATTTTAAAGAACATTTTGAAGAGAAAGAACATTTTGAAGACAAAGATGAAGTTATTTTGGATGAAATTGAAAATGAAGAATTAAAATATGTTCATGAAAGATTTGAGATGCTGGATATTACAAGAAATGTTGATAAGAATCTAGTTCAGTCAATTATAAAATCACCTGAATTTGAGTTGAAAATATTGCCTAACCACTTAAAGTATGTGTTTCTGGGAAACTCATCTACATTACATGTTATTATATCTTCAAAGTTAAATGATTTGCAAGAGCAAAAACTTTTGGATACATTAAAAAGATATAAGAAAGCTTTTGGTTGGACCTTAGCTGATATTAAAGGAATCAGACCTTCAATATGTATGCACAAAATTATATTGGATGAATAATATAAACTAAGAGTTGATCCACAAAGGAGATTATACCCAATGATGAAAGAAGTAGTCACGAAGGAAATTTTGAAATGGTTGGACACTGAAATTATATATCCTATTTCAGATAGTGCTTGGGTAAGTCCAATTCATTGTGTTCCAAAGAAAAGACGAGTGACTGTTGATGCAAAAGAGAATAATGAATTAATACATATCAAACAAGTTACTGGGTGGTGTATTTGCATTGATTATAGAAAATTAAACACCGCCACTAGGAAAGATCACTCCCCTTTACCATTTTCAAACCAAATAGTGGATAGACTTGCTGGGCACAAATATTTTTATTTTTTAGATGGATATAACGGCTACCATCAAATTCTTATTGCTCCTGACGATCAACAAAAGACTACATTTACTAGTCCTTTTGGAACTTCTGCTTTTTGAAGAATGTCTTTCAAATTATGTAATGCACCTGCAACATTCCAGAGATGTATCATGTCTGTATTTAGTAAGTTAATTGATGATGGATTAGAAGTGTTTATGGATGATTTCTCTATATTTGGAACATCATTTGATGCATGCTTAAATTATCTTGAAAAAGTTTTGGAGTTATGTGAAACAATTAATTTAGTTCTAAATTTGGAGAAATGCCAATTTATGATTGCAGGGGGAATTGTGTTAGGGCTTAAAATTTTGGAAAATTGTATGGAAGCAGACCCTGCAAAAATTCAAGCTATATCTAAATTAACACCTCTTACTAATGTAAGAGGGGTTAGAAGTTTTCATGGACATGTTGGTTCTTACAGGCGTTATATTAAAGATTTTTAAAAAATTTCTAAACCTCTATGTCAACTTTTAGAAAAAGATAAGAAATTTGAATTTACTGAAAACTATTTAAATGCCTTTGAGTTATTAAAAGAAAAACTAATCACAATCTCTATTGTAGTTTCACGTAACTGAGAGAAACCATTCAAACTGGTGTGCGATGCCAGTGATTATGCTATTGGAGCTGTTCTTGGACAAATGTATGAAAAGATTTTTAAAGTTATATACTACGCTAGTAAAACTCCTAATGATGCTCAAATTACTTATACTGTTACTGAAAAAGAGTTACTGGATATTGTGTATGCTTTTGACAAATTTAGATCTTATTTAATTGGAACTAAATGTGTTGTGCACACTGATCACTCTGTTATTAAATATCTTATGCAAAAAAAGGATGTCAAACAAAGGTTAATTAGATGAATACTTTTGATGTAAGAATTTGATTTTGTGGTTATTGATAGAAAGAGAACTGATAATCAAATTGCTGATCTTTTTTCGAAATTAGAATATCATGAATTATCTGACACTGATAATGAAATTACAGACAGTTTCTCCGATGAACAACTTTATAATATTAATGAGTGGAAAATACCATGGTATGTTGATATTGTTAATTATATTGTAAGTGATATTTTGCCACCTATGCTGACATTGCAACAACAAAGAAAATTCATTCATGATGTGAAAGCTTATTTTTGGGATGAGCCTTATTTATATAAACAATGTAAGAATCTTATTATGAGAATTTGTGTACCATATGAAAAATTGAACTAATCATTCAGAAATGTCATGATTCTGAATTTGGAGGACATTTTGGGTAAAACTGCTTATAAAATTTTACAAGCTGAATTTTATAGGCCTACTCTCTTTAGAGATGTTTACAGATACATAAAAAATGTGTGATCAATGTCAGCGAGTAGGTAATATATCTAGAAGAAATGAAATGCCTCTGAATTTCATGTTAGAAGTTGAGATCCTTGATGTTTGGGGATTAAATTTCATGGGACCATTTATTCCTTCATCTGGGAACTTATACATATTAATTGCGGTAAAATACGTTTCAAAGTGGATTGAAGCACAAGCTTTACCTCATTGTGACGCTAAAAGTGTTTCATGATTTTTAATGAAAAATATTTTCACTAGATATGGAATGTCGAGAGTGATTATCACTGACGGAAGATTCTATTTTAGGAATAAATACATTCAGAGATTGATAGAAAAGTTTAATATTATTCATAGAATTTCTACTTCCTATCACCCTCAAACTATTGGGTTAGCTGAAGTTTCTATTAAAGAGATTAAACAAATACTTGAGAAGACTGTAAACCCAAGTAGAGTAGATTGGTCTACTAGACTGAATACTGCATTATGGGCTTACTTATAAAACTCCTTTTGGAATGACTCCTTACAGGCTGATTTTTGGAAAGACTCGTCACTTACCAATAAAATTAGAGCATAAAGCATATTGGGCGATTAGAGAATTCAATTATAATTTGAAAGATGCTGGTGAGAAGAGATTGTTACAAATGAATGAATTAGAAGAGTTAAGAAATTAATCTTATGATATAATGAAAGAATTTATTAGGAGAAACTAAAGTTTTGGCATGATTGGAAGATTAACTAGAAAAACTTTGAACTAGGACAAGAAGTTTTGCTTTACAACACAAGGCTGAAGTTATTCCCTGAGAAATTGAAGTCTCGTTGGTTAGGACCCTTTACTGACACTCGAGTTTATACTTACGGAGCTGTTGAAATTGAAGATCAAAAGTCTGGGGATAGATTTAAAGTAATTGAACATAAATTAAAGCCGTATTTTGAGGGTAAAAGACTAAATTTTAAAGAGGTTTTAATGGTCAGTCAACCTGAATAATATCTGAATAGGTTGGGCTGACAACGTTAAACCAAGCGCTTTATGGGAGATAACTCATAGTTATCTTTATGTTTATTTTTATTGTGATTATAGTGTTTTTGTTTGAAATTATCGTTAGTTTGTAGTAGATTTACTTTACTACCTATATATCTATGTGTGTGATTTGATTTGAACTATTGTGTTTGCTTTACTTTCAAATTTTAGTTTTAGATCTCAGTATAGTTGAGATTGAGCATAAAATGTTTATTTTCAGTGTTTAGAGTATTGTGGTTTGGATTGCGATGCTGAATTGATGTATTGAGGTTGAGAAAATACCAAACTTATGTGTGTCGTGTAACGTG
>NEWO01000645.1:56713-69316 GCA_003013225.1 Phalaenopsis aphrodite
GGGAGGAGAAGTTGAACGAGTTATTAACGAATGGAAGTGAAAAAACTTATGTTATACCACCAATAAGGCTGTTGTGAATATTGTGAAAGAATTTTATGCCAATGCATTCTATTCTGAGGACAAAACCGTTCGAGTAAGGCGTTTTTCTGTTGAGTTTAGTGCCGCCCTCTTTAACTCATTTTATGAAATTCCAGACTCCTATAGCTGCAATTATGAAACCTTCAATACAATGGAAGGCCCACTGATGGGAAAGGGACATGGAAGATAAAGCAACGAGAAAGGGTAAATTTTTTTGCTTCCATGTTGAATGACACATCTAAAGCGTGACATTATTTTATTTTCTCTACTCTGTTACCTACCTATCACCATAGTGAGGTAACAAGAGATAAAGCTATTCTAAATTTTTGTATTCAGAATAATCAAATTATAAATGTGGGGAGAATTATTTGTAAGAATATATTAACAACAACAAAGAGTGAATCAAGTGGAGGTCTGGGACATCCTAGCCTCATTTATGCACTTTGCCAAATTTCTGGAGTTGAAGCTGGAGATGATGAAGAATGGGTTTACCCTATGAAACCCATTAGTAAAGCAAATTTGAAGAAATATGAATCCCATGAAAAATGGAGATCTGGTAGTAGGAGTCAAGAACCTTCTACTAGTAGAGATATCCTCTCTACTAGTTATGACCTTCGTTCCTCTAGTTCCCCTACCCTGAATGATTTAATGAATGAGTTAAACTTGCAGCGGAAGAGTATAGAGCAAATAAATGAAAGAATTGGGGGATTAGAACATAAACATGATTATGATAGTGAGTACCTACAGGGGCATTCTGACTTTGAGATAGCTTACTACGAAGCTCACGCCCAACACTACAGAGGTGAGCCTGATGTTACTTTTCCTGAATGCCCCCGTTATACTCAGTATCAACCCAATCCACCTGCTGACCAGGGAGACAAGGATATAGTATGGGAATTTGATATATGATAGTAATTGATGTACTTTTATTTGTATAATTTTGTAATAGAGATAGTTGTTTGTGTGTTTGTATTTTCATTTTTATTTTTATGTTGCAATTGGATAATTTTTTAATTATTGTTATAAATGTTTAGTGTGGTAGTTGAAATTTGCATGTATAGTTATAATAGATGTTGACTAGTACTTTATAAAATTGTGATGTGATGTTATTTTTATTTGCATTTTAATATATTTGTAATTGTTTTTTTATTTAGTATTGTGGATGTGTTAGTGAAATATTGTGTTTGTATAATGTTTAGTTTTGTACTTATTTCAAAATTTCATTACCCAGCAAATTCTCTAATGATTTATATGTATAGAAAGCTCCTACTATTACAGACCAATTGAAGTTAAAATTTTGAGAAGAAACTGCAAAAATTTCAGAATGATGAAAATGCCTAAAGTACTGAGGTATGATTTATATTTAGAATTTTCTTTCTACCTCTATCATTCAATATTGAAAAAATTAAGTTTGGGAAACGGAAGAAAAAGATTAACTATTAGATGCAATTTTAATATTTTCAAAAATTATTAATATGATTTTTTGTAGTGAATTTAATTCAGATAACTATATTTTGTAGATATTTAAATATTATGGTAGATTTAAGAGAATATCTTTGAAAGGAAAATTAATTTTGTAGAATAAGATATTTAGTAAAAGAGAATAAGACTATAATTAACTATTTAAAGTAAAGAAAACTATATTTTGAAATATTAAGAATCTTAGAAATTCATTTGAGAAGAAAAGATTGGGGCTCAATGATGTAAAAAACTATGAAATACTTATAAGGTAAAGGAATGCTTTGAGTTTCAAATTTAGGGAAAGAAATGTGATGTTCAAAATCATAAAAGCTATCCAGATATAGTAATCCTCACTTGAAAAAAAAAGAAAGGATTGACAATAATCCCTGAAAAGAAAAGAAAAAAAAATAGGATTGAAAGCAATTCAAATTAAAAAAAAGAAAAAAATATATATGTGAGGAGAAGCTTGAGGAGATGCCTAATAAAAAATTGGCTTCACTTGGACCTACCTAAAGGGAAAACCTAAATACATTCTTGAACTTATATTTATGGAATAGAATCTTTTACAAGTAGTGTTCTCATGAAGTTCCTATCATTTGAATATTCTAAGTGACTTGATATTACAACATATAGTAATCCTTGAAATGAATAGAAAACTAGAACTCTTAAACTTGATGACTAGATAGTTTTATACCTAGAGAGTTAATTTAATTACATGAATTTTTTCTGAAAATCTCACTATGGTATTTACTTAAATCAAACTTATAATATTTCTGAATTAAAAATTTACTACAATAGATCATAACTTTTATGTAGTACTAAAATTACTTGAGGACAAGCAATAGCTATGTTTGGGGGATTTTGACCAAAGAAAAATATGTTTAGATTTTCATACCTATTTTATACTAATATTGATGATATTACACTTTAAAGAAGGGTATTTTTGATGTTTTGTTGTAGGTATGTTGAATTATGGTCATTGGATCAAAAACATGCAAAAAGGAGTGAATTTGGAGCAAAAAGGACGAAAATATGAAGATTTGAACTAGGGTGCCGACGGTGAGCCCAACAGCGTTGACAACGGGTTTTTCCCAAGAGTCCAGAATCAAATATTCTATAACGCCGCCGATAGTGCTATCGAGGCCACCGATGGCGAGAACGGAGGTTCTCTTAACAAATGCATTGAATGTGGATGATTTTTAAAGGGACGCTTAGGCAACTCTTGGAAAACTCTTCTAAAACTTTAAGAGAAACATTTGGGCCGGAAAAAAGAGGAGCCCCGTGGTGGTGTCCACTGAATTTTTGTTGTTTGTAGAGTGTAGAGAGTTTAATTCAGGGTTAGTATTGTGAGGAATTCTTCGAGAGATTGTAAGTGGAGGGAAAGTGTGAGATTTCTTCCTCCTTGCCGCTTCGAAGAAGAATTCTGTGTGCTGTAAAGAAAGGAAGATATTCAGAGAAACTTCAAGGAGTTTGCTTGTGGAGGAATTAGAGATAAGTGGTATTTACTTATTGAAGTTTGTATGACTTTTCTTTTATATATAATTTCTAAGTTTTGTTGTATCTTCTCAATGAGTATTGAGTAGTTTTCTCTGTCTTTCTCCTTATGTTGAGATTTTGTAAAATGGTGATTTGAATTGGTTGAGCCATGAGAATGTTAAGGAAGTTGTGATGATCTTTTCACTTCGATCTTAATTTACATTCAATCTGGCCAATTGATTTGTTAAAATATGTTGAGTTTTACAACTAAAGTGAAGATTACATCCAAGATTTAAGGAGGTCAAAGTCCTTGAAAGTTGGGTGCAAATAAATAGGGAAATAAAATTATCGGGCGTACAATTGGAGATTTTAGATTAACAGACTAAAATCCTCAATTTGGTCCTATCGCTTGGGTACTGAAGTGTAGATGTTAGCCCTCAAGTGAGGGGAACATGGGAGCTCCGAAGTGAGAGCCGCTATCCTCCCAGCGTAGCTGCAGATTCAGTAACCAAGCATAGGATTAGTCAATGTTCTTTATGCCTGGACCAAAAGGTAAAGAATAAGTATGCTCCTATTTGGTACAATACATTTTTAACTAATTCACTTTAATTTCTTGACAAGGAGAATGATGCTTTCTTATATATTGAACTGCACATTATAAATTTATTAGTAGAATTAGTTAATTAAGAGTTTGATAAAATTATATATTTATTTCAATTGCCTATTAGTGACAAATAAGCAATTTGAATTGTATTGTTGTGATTAAGTATTGATTTTCTAAATCCTTGTTCGTAGCGTCTAGTAATACTTCCTATGGGATCGATATCCACGACTCCATTAGAGCCCTGTATTACTTGAGCAATACATATACTTGCATTGATAAGTGTGACTTTACAATTATTGAATATTTTATACACATTTTTATAAAATCTATAACTGCTGTCAAGTTTTTGGTGTGATTGCCGGGGACTTAATTCTTCTAGAAACAGTATCAAATTCTTGTATTTTTAAGCATATATAAAGTCACTATCAATATCCAGCACAATGAAATCAACAGGAAAGATAAATTGATCCCCTTTCACTAGGACATCTACCATAACTCCTTTAGGGTAGTATATCAAACGATATACTAACTATGGAGTTATAGTAGCAGGGGTTATTTCTTCTAATCTTAATCTTTTAAATATTAATAATGACATAATGTTAATGCTTGCACCTAAATCACATAAACATTTCCCATAAAATCTATCTCCTATTGCACATGAAATTGTGAAGCTACCAGGATCTTTAAGCTTTTTAGGAAGCTATTTCTGAATTATAGCACTGCACTCCTCACTAAGTGTAACAGTCTCATTATCTTCAAACATCCTTTTCCTCTTGAGAATATCCTTCATAAACTTTACATAGCTTGGCATTTGTTCTAAGGCTTCAACAAATGGAATATTAATCGTAAGCATTTTAAAAATTTCTAGAAATTTAGAAAATTGCTTATCCAACTTCTGTTGAAGAAATATCTGAGGAAATAGAGGTGATGGTTTTTCCAAATCAATTTTCAGTGGAGAAATAGATCTTTTAGAATCTTTTGGAGTGTCCTCTTTTAATTCTTCAGTTTCTTCTCTCTCTACTTCAGTTTTTTTTAACTCTACCATCCAGCTCTCTTTCGATTCTAAGTTGAACAACTTTTACTTGCTCTTTATTTTGGTCTTTTGGATTTATTTTAGTATTACTAGGAAGTGCTCCTTGAGATCTATTACTTAATGATTATGTGATTTGTTCAAGTTGATTCTCAATATTTCTAATTGTAGTTCCTTGACTTTGTAACTGATTTCTCATTTGTATCACCACTTCTTCTATATACAACTTTTCTCCTTAAATTGTGAATTACTATTGAAACCTAGAGGATAAGTATATCCATATTTATTATTCCCTTGGTTGTTCTAGTTTCCCAATGGGTTTACTTGGTTTTTCCCCCATTGCTGATTATTACCACCTATAATATTACTTCTTCTAGCCTGGGTTATAATAGTTTGAATATAGGTTATTCTGCTTATTATTTATGGAATTTAAAGTTTCTAACGATGCTTGAGAATCTACCATCTGGCCTAATGAATTCTCTTTAATCATAGAAATTGTTTGAGAAAAATTCATTCCAAATTGGTCGAACTTCTTTGAAATTGCAGCAACTTGATTTGCTAACATAGTAAATGCATCAGATTCATGAATATTGGCTACTTTCTTATATTAATGAGTATACATATGATTTTAGTGGCTACTTTCTTATATTCATGAATATTGGCAACCTGATGTGATTCTTTCCAATTGTTGACTAAGACTCGATTTACATTCTCATTGATACACTCTAGATTAATGAACATAATAGATGCATCAGATTCATGAATATTGCAACAATTACTTAAACTTGATTTGCTAACATAGTAAATGCATCAGAAAACAAAATCACAGTTTATTTTAAAAGTAGAAATCATTGTCAAACCAACAAGAAGACTCGATTAAAACCAAAAGTAGTTTAAAAATAAAGATAAAAACTTATCTCAAATCCTCCACCAAACTCTTGAAGTTCCTTTGAATCTCTTCTCTCTTACAACACTTTTAACTCACAATAAAACTAAAAACAAAAAGAAAAAAAGTAAATTTGTGGTGTCTGAAAAACCTCTCCATAATTTTCTTTACGAACTATTTCAAGAACTTCTCAGGACTCTCCCCTTTTTTTTCTCTCAACTTCCTTCTTTTATAATTTTACATGATGTGCCTTAGTATCTCTTCAAAATATGTCCTGATTTGATGTATTTTCTAAGGGTTGTCCCTTTCACAAGTCTCTTAACCATAATTTTATTTCTAGTGGTCATAAGCACACTCTTTAGCCAATAGGTGTCTAAAATATCCCTTTAAAATTTGGTAAAATGAATTAACCAGTCAAATAAATACCCTTGGCGCTTAAGCGTGGGGCCTCTAATGCTTAGGCGTGCCCTTCTCTTTTTCACTGGTGCTTAAGCGCTGGATCTGGCGCTTAGGCGCCAAAAAACTTTTGCACTAGTTTTGCATTTTTGCTCCAAATTTGATCCTTTTTCACTCCTTCTATCATCTTCACATTTTTTACTTATACCTGAAAGAAAAACACACAAATACCTTCCACTAAAGCACAATATCTCAAAAATAGGTATAAATATATGTCTAAAAACATTATATATTTTAGGTGTATCATCAAGCTAACGACATTAAACCAAGCGCTTTATGGGAGGCAACCTATATGTATCGTTGTTTACTTTATTTTTTGAGTTTTTGTTTAAAATCTTATATGTATGTTTATGTTTATGTCTTTAAGTAATTCGTGTATTTGAAAAAAATGTTTAGAAACATCTTTGTTTGCTTAATGTTGTGAAAAGACTGAGAATTTATTTGATCAAAATCAAAACGACCAAAATTTTGGAACTGGCGCATGATGCACTGAATTCCAAAGAACTAGTGCATGATGAGCCAAATCGGCGCATGATGCACCGCGGAGATGAAAGTGACTTAAACATTTCAAATGGCGGTTTTTGGCAATTTTTGGCAGGGAAACCTGCAAATAACTCCTAAAAATTGTCTCCAAAATATATTTTAGGGGGGAAAATGAGAGGAGAGTCACCACTTTTCAATTCCTATGGCTTCCCACTCTAGAAACTCCTCTAGATTTGAAATTTTCAACCTAATAAAGTTCATTAGTTTTCATGCACAGAAGTTTCATGATCGAGTTATAGTGAAGAAGAGGCTTATCAAAGAGAGGGGATTTGAGAATTGAGGATTCAACACGCCGAATACTCGAGTCAAAGAAGTTATTGTGCAGATGCATTGGTAAGTGCATTGCTACACTATTGGCACTGTAGTCATCCCTTTGGTGAAAGAATTTTATGAAAGTCTTCATGGGATAAACCAAAGAATGATCTACATGCAAGGCAAGTTTGTGCAGTTCACTCCTTTGAGAATCAACGAAATGTTTATGATAGAGAATGTGCTTGTTTTCCATTATGCAAATTTTACCCCATAAAAGAGACAACATGGATGAACTCTATTGTTGCCTTACGGGTGATGATAGTAATTTGGAAGCCCGAGATGATGGGAATTTGAGTTTTTCTTCATCATTGTTAAATCTTACTTCAAAGGCATGACATTTCTTCATTTCCTCAAAATTATTGCCTACTGTGAAAATTAGTAAGGTCACTAAGGACAGTGCTATCCTGAACTACTACATTGAAATTGGAAAACCTGTTGATATTGGAGCCATAATTGTAAAATCAATTTTGGGTTTGATCGTGGGCATCAATCTACTATTTTCCTACTCTTCAGTCAATCACAAGTACTTTATGAACGTTGAGAGAAAGTACTAAAGCCTTGGAAGTCGATGGTTCCTGAATTCTACTATAGTTGCATTGGAATTGGAGATGAAAATGATATGAATGTATTAATGGATCAAGGATCTCAGAATTCATTACATATTCAACCCTACTACAACTCAAGTGCACTTTTAAAGAGAATCAAGAAGATAGAGAAAGTGGTTCATAATCTTATGCAAGCAATTGAGAATATTTCTGAAAAACTGGATCACTTGGATCGGAGACTCAAGAAACATTTTGAACATATAGGGTGTATTGAAGATGGTCTGGAACGTATGTTCAAGAAGCTTGCGTGGATTGAGGAGCAATATTCAACTGATGAATTTTCATTTAATCCCTTCTACAATTTTTATGTGCACTACCAGTCTATGAGAGATATCTCGGAGGACGAGAGTGAAGAAGATGTTTGAAGTTGAGTTAAGCACGGAATGTTTTGTCTAGTATTGTTTATTTTAGTATGTTTTGTTGGATTACCTTTACTTTCTATTGTTGCACTATCTATGTTTATTGCTTTGAAGTTTGATGTTCAGATTTCAGTGTTAGGTTGTTAGTTTGCTTTTGAACACTGAATTTGTAGCTTGAAAAAAATTAATTTTTAATAACACAGATTTCATAAATAAATATGAGTTTTATGTTGTTTGTGAAAATTTGGAATTAGTTTGATGTTTAATTATGCTTAGAAAGTTTTATTTGAGTCAAATAGAGGTTGACGTAAAGCAGTAGGGACCAGATTTTCATAAAAACCAAGATCTAGTACAAATACGCTCTGGCGCATGGTGCACCAAAGGTCCAAACATGCCAGATTGCCTTAAAAAACTGCGAAATCACACGGAAAACCTCCATTTTTGCCGCTTGGTCGTCTTCCACCTCCAATCTTTAGTCTAGGGCATCACATTGCGGGCTAAGGAGAAGGATTTGGAGGCCAAAAATCATAGATTTCATCTTCTCTTGGTAAGAGCTTCACTTTAACTTAGAAATTTTTTATGTTTACCATGGATTTTGGGAGATCCAAAAAATGGGATTTTTCATGAAAATGATTGAAGAAAACTCATGGTGAAAAGTTTCTTACCAAATAATCTGTTTTAGGGTGTTAGATTTGCAATGTAGTGATTTATTTTGGAATTTATTTGGATTTTCGTAGAACCTCTGATGGCTCCAGCACCAAAAGAGGAAGAACGTCGAGCAAATTTGATGCTCAAAAGTTCGTTATTTTCAAGGCTCGACACTATTACAATACAAAAATTGAGACCCGGAGATTGATTTAGAAAAGGGTGTTTACAAACCCGGGAGGCGAGGTTGAAAGTTGATTCTTGCCATAAATTGGGAGCAATTTTGCTACTTCACTATTGTAGTGATCGTCCTGATGGTTCGGGAGTTCTATGTCAACCTAAGGTTCACTATGGGAGATCATATTCTAGTGAGAGGTATGCAAGTTGAGTTTACCTCCAAAAGGATTAGTACGTTATATGGGCTGAGGAATGACTTCCATGATGAATATGCCACTTTTTTTATCACTGATTCATCACTGGAAGAAGTCATTGCCTTTCTGACTGATGGAAGAGGGGAGTGGAAGATAAAGAATAACAAAATAGTTAACTTCCCTACTTCCATGTTGACGTTTCAGTCCAAGGTATACATCACTTCATATCTATCAATTTTTTACCTACAAATCATCTTGTTGATGTTACAAAAGATCAAGCTATGTTGAATTATTGCATTCAGAACATGAAAGTAATAAACGTTGGTGCGCTTATAGTTCATCACGCTCAGAGTATTGCTGGTAATGTTACTGCGAGAGGCTTGGGATATCCTGCCCTGATTTTCACTCTATATGAGCAATTAGGAGTTGAATCCCATAGAAATGAAGAGATATTACCGCCTCAGAATCCGATTGGGAGGCACATGATTCAAATAGTAGAATCATTTGTTGAGTCTAGAAGTGGAAGAAGGGGTAGGTCCTCTACATCTGCTGCAGAGACATCTACTTCTAGTTTTGCATCTTTCGAAGGTATTATGGACTGGTTCATGATTCAAAAGTATGATATCATTAATATACAGACTTAGTTGGGAGAGATAGAAGCAAGGAATGCATAAAATGATGAATATCAGCAGAGAAGAGTTCAACATGATATAGATTTTCAAAATGCTATGGTTTAACACTTCATGGTTAAATCTAATGTGAACTTTCCTACTTGCACCAGTTTTGTTCCCTATGCTCCCATTCGTGATAAAGATGAAGAGGCAAGAGAAGAAGAAGATGATGATGATGATGGTGAGGAAGGAGATGAGGACTGATAGTTTAGTTTAAGTTTGATTTGATATTATGTGTTGCTTGTATATTTGTTTGTACTGTGTTGCACAATTATTTGAGATATGTTGGATTTAAGATTTTGATGTTGTGTTGTGGACTTGTAATGTATAATAATAATAGTAGACTTTTTACTTTTTAGTTTTTGTTTTAGTACTTTCAGTTTGAGTGTTGCATGTGCAGTATTTTTAGTTTTTGTTATTCAATTTTAGTATTTCTATTTTAATTCCCAGCAAGTTCTTTAGAATATATCATGCTTTATCTAATGCTTTAAAGCCTATATGTAGTTTTACAGTTAGTACCTACAGTATACATAACCATTTTCATGTTCAAAAATCCTCTACAGGTTAGTTTTTATTTTCATGCATTTACTGTTTTCTTTCACCAACTAAAATTTTGTACTAAAATATTTTTAAAATCATTTAAAAATTTAATTTTGTGGGGAAAGAAAAATTTCTTTTAAAATGGAGAAAACTAAATTTTATTTGTCCCTAAGTAACTATATTTTTCAAAATTAATTTAACACGACCTAGGATATTAAGATTTAACTTTAATTGACTATACTTATATCTATAAATATTATAGTAAATTTAGGTAAAAATTTTTTAATAATGAAGGTCAATTCTAAAGTTAAATATATTTAGTATGATAGGATAAGACTATGTTTTTCTATTTTAAGTAAAGGAAAATTGTATTTTTGAAGTGTCAAGAATTTTAGTGTTTCAGGTAAGAAGAAAGAAATGAGGCTTTATGAGAAATCATAAACTAGTATGCTTTATAAGAAGAAAGGAATGAGGCCTTATTAAAATTTGGAAGTTTATTAAAATAAAATGAAGCTAGGACTTTTACTCAATTTAATACCCCTATTTGATTTTCAAATGAAATTTAAATAATGAATCATTATCACCTAAAGCTTAACCTTTTCAAAACTAATTAAGACACTCCCTTAGGTCTTAAGGGCTTAGTAGTAATCTAAGTTAAATCAAGACTGATTAAATGAGGATTAGAAAAACAAACACAATTAAAATTAGAACATCTTTCAAACACTACAAGCCCAATTAGGACAAAAATTTGGCTAAGTCTCTTAAACTTGCCTCTTTAAGGGTCTTCACCCACATAATTTTCAAAATTAAATTACAAATGATAATTATCCTATTCTTAGGTATAATTGATACATCAACGTTCATTGAGCATTAGGGTGTTCATAGGATGAATTATTAAGCAACATAATAAGTTTAAATGACATCGAGGCTTTTCACCAGGTGATAAGAGGGAAGCATGGACCTGCTTCTTCCTCGTAGCCTGTTGGATACCTCAGAGAGCTACTAAGCTTAATATGTTTTTCTTGACAAATATCATTCTTAATCAAATTAATAAGGACCCACCAAGATATGACCTAGGGTTGGGTAGGCCGTCAAAATTTTACTTCCCCGTTTCATATAAACTGCCTTAACATGCCTTTTGAGTTTCAGGTCGTGGAACGAGAAGACTCGCTAGGTATGCTTTTACAATTTTCAGCGTTGACTTTCTTGTACTTTCATAATATACTTTTATACATGCATGTATGAATAAAACACAAACTTGCATGCTAAACAACGATGTTACCCTGTTTGAAAACTAAAACTATCAGGATAGCCACAAAACTAAAACCAAAACTAAAACTAAAATCAATCAAGATAAAATTCACCGCCACAACATTCAAAATATAAAATAACTCAAAATTTAATTAAAAACATCATACAAAACTACAACTTCAACTAAATTAAGACATCTCTATCGAATTATCGGGAATTCCTTGCAGGATGTAACCTACGGTTGCTAACGAGACTTCCCAAGGTCTAAATGAAATTATGGAACTCATTAAGTTGAATTAGTAAATTCATTTGGACTAAGTGAATCCAATAGAAAATAGTAGTGTCAGAACGAGGGAACCCTGGGATCCTAATCGGTGTCACTCTAATCAATTTTAACATGCCCCCATAAAATTTAAAGAACTATAACAATAGGGCCATCTGATTTGACATCATAACTTGACACACTAGAAAACTCAAACTCATCACAGCAAGGAGCTTGGAGCTAGCATGGTGGGCAATACCGCCATCGTCAACAGCAAAACTTGTATTCCCCAGCTAAACTAATCTTACTTCCTTAGATATAAACAACAAAGCCATAGGAGTTCGAGGTTGCTTGCTTATGCAACGTAAATCCTCATCCTATCATTAGGCCTTTGTACAGCCCTGTTATACAATATAAGCCCTAACTCATCTTAGGGTTCTTAGGTCGTCGTTCATCATGACCTAAATCCTCACATCTTTCAGGCTATTTGTGTGATCGTTTCACACAAATGTAAGCCCTAACTAATAAAATTGGTAGGATGAATCACCTAAATATTTCTCCTCAAAACTGAAGCCAAACATTAGGATAGCTTGAGAAGTCACCGAGGTTCTCCTCTGGATCCATGACATCCCCTAGTTCTTCCTCCTTTGTACTCTACAACAAAATGTTCCAAATTTGAACCAATCCCCTTTGCACACGTCTTTGTCCAATCTCATTGAAATGTCTTACCCATTGAAACTCCTTCAAGATAATATTTCCTGATTTTTATCGAGATTCTTCTTAGGTGATTTTGGTCATTTAAGATGTAATTAATTGTAGGGGTTTGCCCTTATATGAAGGATGTCTGAACCTAGCTTAATATAAATCCTATTTAATCCTTTATATTATATAGGGGAAATTATTGGCAAATAAAATGATTTCGCAGACCAAACAGACATCATATATCCCTTAGTTTATTTGATCAAGCCTCATCCTCAAGTCTTGTGTTTATCTTTAAGAATAGATACATGATTTGAGGTACAGTGCTCTTTCATTTAAACTATGAAAAATATG
>NEWO01000645.1:69546-85080 GCA_003013225.1 Phalaenopsis aphrodite
CATACTTTACCCATTTCTATCTTGGGAAAGTACGACTAACTCCTTGGACTTCAGGACTATCTGTTCAAGCATCTTTAAACAGAGGGGTTCAGAAGGCCATTAAGGACTCTTTAAATTTTCATGTAGGGTCGGACCCCCAATAGGTGTGTCGATGGACTAGTTCCACCTGGGCATTGTCTGCCACTAAATGGGTCCCGCACTGAGTCCTAAAATACTTCACATCTCCCTTCTGAATTTGATTTGTTATTCTGCAAATTAAACTAAATTGTGTTGTGCTGTGCGCAATTTAAAATTTTCTTATATTAATTAAATTTTACACCTCTTGATTTTTCTTAAACAAAATTTTAAAATACCCATAAATTAATCCCGTCGGGTCTACAGATCAACCTCTACTTTCAGTGCTTGCACTAAAACAAATTACGAGATTTTTAGCCATATAACTAACCCTGAAACTTTCTGTTTTCAAGCATGCTGCAATGGCCTACCCAATGCTGACCTTTTTTTGCAACCTGCCAACAAGCCACGAAGCCTGTAATCTTGCTCGTACCATCAAATTGGCAGCTGGATTTGAAGATCTCGAGGTCATCCTCGGGAAAGCCCCATTTGTGGTAATGAAGATCGCCGCATTGGAAATACAAGAACTGTCTTCAGAGTTCAACCTAAACTGCCTTTAAGACTTCCCTGCCTGCAAAAAGTCTGAAACTACTGCCGTCACGACGCCCACCAAATCTGCTATCCCCGCTGCTGCTATGGGGAAAGAAGTAATGATTATTGAGGATTCGACTGAGGGATTAACTATTCTACCACCCGTGTTTGAAATCAGATCAAGCTCGAGGACTGTACCACTGAACCAAACCCAAAAAAAGAACCGTAACAGAAGGGTTCGGAGGGTCATCAAAGCCCAGGCTCCTTAAAAGACACCCGTTGAGGAGGAACCTCATCAAGATGAAGAAGGATTAATAGAAATTTACCCACTCCTATGAGGGAGTAGATTCCACTATGACGGATACCGATGGATATGAGAGTATCCGGAGAATTGCTGCCGCATTACCACAACTTCATGGATCTGGTGGGAGAGAAAGAAGTTCACTCCTATCACCCGAGTTAATGCAGTTTTCAAAATACTAGCTATCAGGGAAGGATGTTCAGTTAGCGAGTTACTTAAATGAGTGGGATATCCAATTTCCCCTCGCATGAAGAAGGAAATTTTGAAGGGCGTCGAGTCCGCCAGACAGTCCCACAACACAACTGGAGTGCCCCCTACTTGCATCCCCGTTTGATTTCGATTAGGGAACAAAGTTGATACTGCAGTGATTACTACTGATTATACCACCACGAGGACCGCAAGCTGTCGACCGGTTAAGTCGAGACTGGGTCTAAAAATCTTACTCGTCACCCATTATGGAGATATTCTTATAATCCCAAAGGAAAAGACAAGACGATTACCTAGCATCATAGCCGGTCTAAACCACGAAGAGCATACTTTCCCTCGACATATCGATGTTTTTACTAGGACACTTAGTCCTGAGACATCATCGTCGAAAAAGGAAAATGTATGGGTACTCAAGTTCGCTGCACCGATACAGTGCAGTGAGCCCGCGGGATAAGGACAGGAATGAAACCAGGGTCTAAAATATCTGACATCGTCGTAACAATAGCCAGCAAGATAGAGGAACAAGTAGAGGATGTCCATCAGGGTCGTCTAGATCTTAAAGCGATCAAGGACTTAATAATTGAAGACAAAGTTGAGAAACTCAAGATTGAGATTTTTTAGTTAGCTCGAGAACACGGAGTTTCCGTCGATAGCGACGATGAAAATTTTTATTACAATGATTACTTGGAGGAAGATTTCATGGATGTCCATGTAATTGAAACTAGAGCTTCCACAACTGCGCGCAAGGCTCAACCTCACACCAAAGAGAATGCCGTAGATGAGCTGTGTAGGGCTATCCTCCTAAGGTATAAGCAAGTTAGTCTGTTGAAGAAAAGAGTAGAAGAAATGACCGCGGCCATGACCGCCATGCCACTATTCAGGGGCAATCACAAGCGCCGCAATTGGCTTCTCCAGAGATCAATTAACCGAAAATCATACACATCACAGATGAAAGAAGAGAGGTTGCTTCAGCAAACAGAGACGAGCAACATAGAAAGTATTCTCCATCAGGTGCTATGTCAGAGAAAGAGTTCAAGAAAATGGTTAAACAAGTGCGGGATGCCTTAACCCAATATAAGGGTGGGGCATTAGTTCTAAAGGGTAGACCTTACCCGGAGGAATTTGATGTCGTGCCTTTCCATAAGGGTTTTGTGGCCCCAAACTTCAAGATATTTGATGGGACTGGGAATCCCATACAGCATATAACACATTTCTGAGCCAGTTGTGGCAACACAAGAAATAGTGAAGCTCTACTCTTCCAGTAGTTCATCAGCAGCTTGTCATGAATTGTCCAACGGGTCAGTTAAAACATTTTCTTAGATATCATGGAACGTGGAGTATTTGTCATAAATATCATGGAATGTCTATTATGAATATCATGAAATGTATGTTTGTTATGAATATCATGGGATGTATGTCTGTCAGTCATGAATATCATGGAATATCTATCTGTTATGAATATCATAGGATGTATGTCTGTCATAGATATCATGGAATGTATGTCTATCATAGATATCATGGAATGTCTATCTGCATGAATATCATGAAATGTGGAGTATCTGTGATAAATATCGTGGAATTTATGTCTGTCATAGATATTATGGAATATCTATTATGAATATCAGGGAATGTCTGTTATGAATATCATGGAATGCCTATCTGTCATGAATACCACGGGATGCCTGTCTGTCCTGGATATTATGGGATTTCTGTCATAGATTTCATGGGATTTCTATCATGGATTTCATGGAATTTCTATCATGGATGTCATGGATTGTCTATCGTGTCTGTTGTAAATGTCATAGAATGTCTATGTATGTTATGAATGTCATAGAATGTCTGTTGAATAGTCATTGTGAATATCATGGAATGGTTATTGTAGCAGTCAAAGAATGCTATCATGTCTGTCATGATGTAAATGTCATGGAATTTCCATTGTGAATATTATGACATGTCTGAACATCACGATATGTTTGTTGTGATTGTCATGGTATGTCTGTTGTCATTGTCATGGTATGTTTGTTGTCATTGTCTGTTGTCAGTCTTTTATGATTGTCATGGTATGTCTGTGATAAAATGTCTATTGTGATAGTCATGGTATGTCTGTGATAAAATGTCTGTCATAGATGTCATGGATAACTCCTATTATCAAAGAGTTATAATTAAGTAAGATAATCCTATCTGTCAAATGATAGAATATCTTAAAATTTCATGTTATTTTAACTCTTAGTGTTGTAGAGTTAAAATTTGGTTAAGTAATTCTATCTGTCAAATAATAAAATACCCTAGAATGTCATTGAACCTTTCAGTTAAAATTTGGGGAATATAGTTCTATCTGTCAAAAGATAGAATATCTTAAAATGAGATTTTAGCTCTTAATGTCATAGAGTTAAAATGTAGAGAAGATGATTCTATCCATCAAAAGATAGAATATTTAAGAATGTCATATCTAGGTAAGATAATCCTACCTGTCATGTTATTTTAACTCTTAATGTTGTAGAGTTAAAACTTAGGAAAGATAATTTAATCTGTCGAAAGATAGAATAACTTAAAATGTCGTGTCTGGGTAAGATAATTCTACCTGTCAAAAGATAGAATATCTTAAAATGTCATGTCATTTTTAACTCCTAATGTTGTAGAGTTAAAATTTGGTAAAGATAATTCTATCTATTAGAAGATAGAATATCTTAGAATGTCGTGTAATTTTAACTCTTAATGTTGCAGAGTTAAAATCTGGGTAAGTAATTCTATCTGTCAAATGATATAATACCTTATAATGTCATGAAATTTTAACTCTTAATGTCATAGAGTTAAAATTTGGGTAAGATAATTATATCTATCAAAAGATAGAATATCTGAGAATGTCATATCATTTTAACTCTTAATGTCGTAGAGTTCAAATGTGAGAAAAAAAATTCTATCTATCAAAAGATAGAATATCTGAGAATGTCATTTTATTTTAACTCTTAATATCAAAGAGTTAAAATGTAGGAAAGATAATTCTATTTGTCAAAAGATAAAATAACTGATAATGTCATTTTATTTTAACTCTTAATGTCAAAGAGTTAAAATGTGAGAAAGATAATTCTATCTGTCAAAAGATAGAATATCTGAGAATGTCTTTTTATTTTAACTTTTAATGTCAAAGAGTTAAAATGTGGAAAAGATAATTCTATATGTTAAAAGATAGAATATCTTAGAATGTCATTTTATTTTAACTTATAATGTCATAGAGTTAAAATGTGGGAAAGATAATTCTATCTATCAAGAGATAGAATATATTTTTATGAAGAACGAATGATTTAATGAGAGATGAGGAGAGAAAACATCCCCAGCGGAGTCGCCATTCACTTTTTGTAGCACCAGTAACTTATCGTTTGCGGTCACCACCAATTCTCGTTCGTGCCCTCATGTCGTTGTGTCTATTGTTAATAAGGACGTTGGAGTCACCACTTTGTTTATCTATCTTATTGCCTTATTTTTTTCCAATTTACCTTATACTTTTAGATCAAGTAAAAGATCCTCAAGTATTAAAGGAATTAGGTAAAAGGGAAAGGGAAAATGATAGAAAATGAGAGAAATGTTAGGTGGTAAACTTAAAGAGAAAACTCTAGAGTGTCAAAATCTCATATAAGGATAACCACATAAATGGTCTGATACCCAAAGATTTAGGTTGATCACCTATTCTGAATTCTTAATGTTCCTATAGCAACAAGCTCTTATAGCTATTTACATCTTACGAAATTCTAGATTTACTTAAGAAAACTCCTAATTATTGTTAACACTTGTTCTTCTAAAATGTCAAAATTAAGGAAAGAAACATCAAATGTTTTATTCCTGGGGTAATAGATTCCTAAGAATCTGATTCTACCATAAATGTTTTGTTTCTTTTTTGTTCATGTTATGTCATGTTGTTTTTTTTTTTGTTTTTATCATGTCATGTCATTTTTGTTTATGTCGTTTTATTTTGTTATGTCTGTTTTTGTCTGGTTTTATTATCTTGAAATTCCGCTTTTGAATGTAGTCCTGCAAAACAGAGTTAGCACACCCTATAACATGCAAAATAAATCTAGAGCGAAATTTTGTTTTTATGTCTTCAATAAACCTACAAACGAGAACATGATTAAAAAAAAATGATGTTGTCAGATTTATTAATTTTAGTTGGTCATTTAATTGGTTGAATAATTTTTAAACGGCCCGGTCAAGATGTTTATGGCTCTGTCGTCCCGGGACGTTGAAGTATTCAGTTTACTTAGTCCGAAAGGTGTTTAAATCAGGACTGAAAGATTCTTGTCAGCAACCATAGATTGTGTCGTCCAAGAAATCTTTATAAATCTGAACACAGATATTTAAGTTGTATTTTAATGTCTTTTAAGATGAATTTTATGTCCTTTATGTTGGTGAGTTAGATTTTTACGGTGTCATTTGTTTTAGGTCATATGTCAATTTGACCTGAGAGAGTTTAATTGAAACCTAAGATTTAGGTTTAATGTAGGTGAAACTGAAGATGATTTAGGTTAAATGTAGGTAGAACCTAGAGTTTTAAGTCCAATGTGGATAGGACTTAAGAAGTTCTAGGTTCAGTATAGGTAGAACCTAAAGATTGGAAATGGTTTAAGTCCAATGTAATTAGGACGTAAGATTTTTTAGGTTCAATGTAGATAGAACTTAAGAGTTTAATTGGTTTTAAGTCCAATGTAGTTAGGACTTAAGGTATTTCATGTAGGTAAAACCTAAGAGTTGAAATGGTTTTAAGTCCAATGTAGTTAAGACTTGAGGTAATTTTGGTTCAATGTAGGTAGAATCTAAGGATTGAATTGATTTTAAGTCCAATGTAGTTAGGACTTAAGGTATTTATATTCAATGTAGGTAGAAACTAAGGATTGAATTGGTTTCAAGTCCAATGTAGTTGGGACTTAAGGGTTTTAGGTTCAATGTAGGTATAACCTAAGGTTTGAATTGGTTTTAAGTCCAATGTAGTTAGGACTTAAGGAATTTAGATTCAATGTAGGTAGAACCTAAGAGTTGAATTGGTTTTGAGTCCAATGTAGTTTGGACTTAAGATGATTTAAGCTAAATGTAGGTATAACCTAAGAGTTTAAATGGTTTTAAGTCCAATGTAGTTGGGACTTAAGATGATTTAGTTTCAATGTAGGTAGAATCTAAGGATTGAATTGACTTAATTCTAATGTAATTAAGACTTAAGGGTTGAGTTCAGTTAGGTTCAATTTTGATTGAACCTAAAGTTTATGTTGACCCAAGTTCTATTTGAATTGAACCTAAGTTTAAGGTTTGATTTCGGTTCAGTATATGTTGAACCTAGAGTTTGGTTGACTTAGATTAAGGTCTAAGTTATAGGTTTGACTTAAGTCCAATATGGGTTGAACTTAAGTTTGAAGTTGATTTGGGTTCAAATTAGGTTAAACCAAATGTTTTGGTTAACTTGAGCTCAAGTTAGGTTAATACTAAAATTAAGTTTTGGTTAAGTTAGGTTCAATGTGGGTTGAACCTAATGTTTGAGTTAACTTGAGTTCAAGTTGGGTTGAACTCAAATTAGGCTTTGGTTAAGTTCGGTTCAATGTGGGTTGAACCTAATGTTTGAGTTAACTTGAGTTCAAGTTAGGCTGAACTCAAATTAGGCTTTCTTTGGATTGATTAAACCTAATTAAGGTTTAATTGATTAATTAAACTCAATATGGATTAAGTCTAATTAGGTTAAGGTCAATTAAACATAATTTAGGTAAGGTTTAATTGAATAATTTAACTTAATATGGGTTAAGTCTAATTAGGTTTAGGTTAATTGAACCCAATTTAAGTAAGGTTTATTTGATTAATTAGACTCAATATGGGTTAAGTCTAATTATGCTAAGGTTAATTAAACCTAATTTAGATAATGTTTAATTGACTAATTAGACTCAATATGTGTTAAGTCTAATTAGGTTAAGGTTAATTAAACCTAATTTAGGTAAGATTTAATTAATTAATTAAACTTATTTTTGGTTAAGTCTAACTAGGTTAAGGTTAATTAAACCTAATTTAGGTAAGGTTTAATTGATTAATTAGACTCAATATGGGTTAAGTCTAATTAGGTTAAGATTAATTAAAAAAAATCTAGGTAAGGTTTAGTTGATTAATTAGACTCAATATGGGTTAAGTCTAATTAGGTTAAGAGTAATATGGGTTGAGTCTAATTAGGTTTAAGTTAATTTAACCTAATTTAGGTCAGGTTTAATTTATTAATTAGACTTATTTGTGGTTAATTCTAATTAGGTTAAAGTTAATTAAACCTAATTTAGGTAAGATTTAATTGATTAATTAGACTTAATATGGGTTAAGTCTATATAGGTTAAGGTTAATTAAACATTATTTAGGTATGGTTTAATTGATTAATTAGAATTATTTGTGGTTAGTTCTAATTAGGTTAAAGTTAATTAAACCTAATTTATGTAAGGTTTAATTGATTAATTAGTATTATTTGTGGTTAAGTATTATTGGGTTTAAAGGTTAATTAAACCTAATTTAGGTAAGGTTTAATTGATTAATTAGACTTAATTTATGGTTAAGTCTAATTGAGTTTAAAGGTTAATTATACTTAATTTGGGTAAGGTTTAATTGATTAATTAGGTCTAATAAGGGTTAGACCTAATTAAGATTTGTTGAGTTAAACCTAAGGTAGTTAAGGTCTAACTAAGGTTTATTTAGGTCTAAATGGGGTTTAGACCTAATTAAGGTTTGTTAAGTTAAACCTAATGTAGTTAAGGTCTNGTTAAGGTCTAACTAAGGTTTATTTAGGTCTAAATGGGGTTTAGACCTAATTAAGGTTTGTTAAGTTAAACCTAATGTAGTTAAGGTCTAACTAAGGTTTAATTACGTCTAAATGTGGTTTAGACTTAATTAAGGTTTGTTAAGTTAAACCTAATGTAGTTAAGGTCTAACTAAGGTTTAATTAGGTTTAAAACTAGTTTAGGCCTAATTCGGGTTTGTTAAGTTAAACCTAATGTGTTTAAGGTCTAACTAAGGTTTAATTAGGTCTAAAAATGGTTTAAACATAATTAGGTGTGTATTGAGTTAAACCTAATGTAGGTAAGGTTTAACTTAATTTAATTTGATCTAAAGGGTGTTTAAACCTAATTAGAGTTTTGGGTTCACCTAGATGAAATCTAAGTGTCTTGTTTTATTTGACTTGAATTCAGATCAAGTCTTGGCTTAAATATCTTGACATATTGAGTCTATGGGGTTAGTCTCAATGGTCATGAGGATGTGAATTAGACCTTATGTCATTTGGGTCTTAGGATTACAGTATGGTTAACTCTAAGTGTCACTAAGGCTAGTGTCCAAGCCTAAAGAAGACTAGGGTAAATATGTAATTTTTTATTTTTACAAATTTAACCCTAGAAATTAAATGTCATTTTTAAATTTATAAATGGTTAAAAATTTGTCATTTTAGAGTTCAAAAAATGTCACTCTAAGTTTTTTAAACATTTATGATTTTAATTTCCAATTTCCTCAAATTTTCTAATTATTTTAAAGATAATCATAAATTTTGAAAGAAATTAAGAAATTGATGTCTATTGAGTTTTTCCGGCCTTTGAAAAATTATAGAAGATTCTTAAGGGCTTATAAATAATTCCCTAAAAGTTTCAGAATTTTTAAAATTATCAATATTTTTTAATAATTAAATTACTCCAGAGAGTAATTAATTAATTAAAAATTAAATATAATTAATTAAATTATAGTTTTATGTCAAAAATATTCTACTCATTGTCGTGAGTTCAGAGGTATTTTTGTTTTATTTTTGTAATTTTTGTGTGTTAAGATATGAATTGTCAAAATTTTCTGTATTTAGTTAAATAAGAAAATAAGTATTTTCTTACTTAACTGACATGGCGCCAGCTAGATCATCAGACACATCGAATTCCAACGTGAATTTCCATGTGGCTAAGGATTCCACGTGAATTTCCATGTGGCCCGCGGTTTTAAATCATTTTGTATGAAGGATTTTACGGTTCGAAGCCATCTCCGCCATCCATTTCTTATACACAGAAATGTACGGCATCGGTTTATCGTCCCAAAGGGAGATGAATCGAAAGTCGTCTGTTAATTTTGGTCAAGATCTCTCTGGATCGTTGACTAAAATTAATTTTGTTTGTTTCCAAAGAATCATCAGAAGACATCTATACAGTCCATTTGTCATGGATTGATACTTCACTTCATAATGTCTGGAATCTGAGCCGAAATTAAGTTTTTAGCCCATACCTTAGCCACAGTTGATGAAGCTTCAATATGATTTCTTATAAAGCTTTCCCTGGTAGTCAGCAAGCTTGTCCTTGCTCTAATTTAAGATGAAATTAGGTCTATGTATGAGTTTGGTCGGGAGGTGCCATGGTTTGGGCTTGAGGTAGGTTTGAGCCTATGGGAAGGACCAATTTCGATTGGATTCTTCCTCTCTCAGTGATGGATTTGGTGGAGTTAATGTGGAGTTTTGAGGGGGTTTATGTCAAACCCAAAAATGGTTCTATTTTTGGGGAGTGAAGTTGGAAGAGAGGAGTGAGAGCTAGGGGTTGAAATGATAGGGGTTCAACTCCTTAAGCTATTGGCAAGATTTTCTCTCAAAAATATCTGGGGAATTAGGCAGTATTTGGATGTCTTCTTTTTTTTTTCTTTTTTTTTTGTGCTTCTCGGGCTAGCCAACTTATAAGCTTAGATGAAGGCATGGTGAGCTTAAACTAGCTTGGGGAAGGCTATATCAGGCTCATAATGTCTTGGGGATAAGATTTCAATTAAGAATTATCCAGGGATAAGTTTTACCAAGCTTTCCATGATGAGTCTTCATTTAAAGTATTGGATTGGGTTAACTTTTTGGCTCCCTTTTATTGGGTAAAAGGTAAGGTGAATGGTGACTTGAAGATAGGCTAATTAATCTTCATCCACCTCAGTTGACATGTCACCAAAATTTCATGAAATGGTGACACAAATGCTTCCTTACACTTTCTCCCATGGCTTGGTCATTATAACCTTTAGCTAGGTTTGGATAAAGCTTTAATTGGCTCATTTTTTTATTAGAGGAAGAAGGTGGTAGATGATGAGTTGATCACCTCTTAATTTCACAATCCATGAAGGAATGACACATAAGTTCGTCCCTTCATAATTATCCTATGATGATTTTTTTTTCTTTTATCAAGGATGATGTGTCATGGGTTATAATAGATCTTATGGGTCATGAATGACCTATTAGATGACCCTTCATGTGTTCAATTTGTAGAGACAATTGAATATTTTGACTAAAATTGACCAGGTTGAGTATGGTTGACTAAAGTTGACTAGGTTGACCATAGTTGACATGTTTAGGTGTAGAGTTGACCAGTATGACCTTTTTAACCTTTTCATGGCTAAGTTAGTCATGGGGTCTATGTGTTGGTCATTAGGTCATGGATTGACCGTTTTGACCCAGTTGATTATGGTTGACCAATTTTGACCATAGTTTACAAATGTAGGTCCAGGGTTGACTATGATGACTCACTTGACCATGTCATGGTTAGTTTAGCCATGAGGGTCTTGGAAGTATGACTTGGCTTTGACCAAGGTTTACCAAGGTTTACCAAGGTTGACCAAAGTTGACTAGAATCGTCAAATTGACCATATGATGTTGTCTTGACAATATGGTGGTCATTTGGGTCTATGAATGATCAAATGGTCAAAGTGGTGACCATGGAGGTTCACCTTAGTCATTTTCACCAATACTTGGTCAAAGGTGTCTGTAGTTGGCCAAATGGTCCAGTTTAATTTTTTTGGTGTTTTCAAATGATCAAATATTCTAATTTGACCATTTTTAGGGTTTTAACTGATTCATTGGTCCAAATTAACTAAAGTTGACTAGTTTGACCAAAATTGACTATTTGGGTCTTGGATGAATTAAACATCAATGTTGACTTTATGATCATTATGGTGACCATTAAGTCAAAATTTGACCAGATTAGGGTTTGTCACCACTCATCTGATCATTTAGGGTATTGTCATTGTCAAGCTCCAAAAGGAGTGCTTTGATGGTTATTTCAATTTTTAAGGTTTTAATAACCTTGTGTATGTCCAAAGAAGTGACTGTTGGTAGACCCTTTATCTTAATGATCACAATGATCATTTTAGGTCTTTTAAATGTGTCCGAGAATCTTAAATCATAAGATTCCTCAAGTTGAATTTGGTCTAAGGATGTTATTTTAAGACCTTCACTAAAAGTGAGGTCAACAGCAAGAGGCTCAATCCTTAGCCTCCTTGGACCTCCATGAACGTTCCAAGCACCTCTGATTGAAGCTTCCCTTCTCAGAGCAAAGGTATAAACCTCCCCACTGTCCTGAGCTTGTTTTGATACTACACTTGCATAAATTCAAGTTAATGGCATGTCTACCCTATGAATATGTTTGTCTCACTTAGAAGAGTCTATACGATCAAACCAGAGGTCATTTGGTTGAGAAATGAGTGAGATCTTAAGGTTTTAAGGTTAACGGCCACAAGTTTTGGCTATCGGGGACGATGACGGGGAGTCGTTCGATCGAGCGTGTATCAAATGGAAGGACGAGATCAGCGCTGAGGTGGATGGCGGTGTTGAACCTGAGAACGCCGCATGGAGCTTCGGAGTCACCATAGGTTGACGCGGCACCGCGTGTTTGAATAGAAAAATAGGGAATTTTTCTATTTATTTAAATGCTCATTATTTTGAAAATTCATATCTTTGCATAAGAAAATCACAAAAATTAAATAAAATAAATCCTAGTGCTTAGTGAACAGAGGAGAATAATTTGAAAATGATTAATGTTTATTTGGTGCATATTTTATTTCTTAATTAATTAAATATTGTTTTGAGTATTTTGATTCTCCATGCATTGAAATATTTCACCATGACTTGATATTTTGGCATTTTGCTGCCACTATCATGGGGGATTTTCTCTGACTTTTCCAAAGTCAGAGGAGACCCCTAATTAGAGATCCATATTTTTCAAGTTTATGGATTTGATTTGAAAAATTAATTATAATAATTAGCCAGTAGCTTAGAAAAATCCACGAAAATTTTAGTAGGTTAATTGTGACCAGGGAACCCTAGGAAAAATTTGTCATGGGCTAAGTCATTAAGAAAACACCTAATTTTCACAAAATCCTAAAGCACAGATAAAGTTAATTTGGGAAAAATAAACATCTAAATGACTTGCTTTTAGTCCTCCACTGTAATTTAAAATTTCGAGGGCTCCCCATAAAAAATTCAAAACATTGGGAGTTCATTTGATATCCTAATTTGATTTTCCAAGTTAAATAACATTTTTAACATTTAAAATAATCATAATAATTAAAAATACAACTAAAAAATTTATGAAATTGGTTTTGGGAGCATTCTGTGACCAGAGGAATTTTCTAAAAAGAAAATTGTAATTAAAATAAAAATTTCATTTTTAAGCATATATTAAATATTTAAATAATAAAAAGTTAATAAAAATCACAAAATTAATAAAATTCATGAAAATGTTCTAAATTGTTTCATAAACACTTAGGAGCAACAAGAATATTTTTCTTAATTTTCTAAGTGAAGATATTGATTTTTTTAAAAACTTAAAACAATCAAATTAATAAGGACCCACCAAGATATGACCTAGGGTTGGGTAGGCCGTCAAAATTTTACTTCCCCATTTCATATAAACTGCCTTAACATGTTTTTTGAGTTTCAGGTGGTGGAACGAGATGACTCGTCAGGTATGCTTTTACAATTTTCAGCATTGTTTTTCTTGTACTTTCATAATATACTTTTATACCTGCATGTATGAACAAAACACAAACTTGCATGCTAAACAACGATGTTACCCTGCTTGAAAACTAAAACTATCAGGATAGCCACAAAACCAAAACAAAAACTAAAACTAAAATCAATCAAGATAAAATTCACCGCCACAACATTCAAAATATAAAACAACTAAAAATTTTATTACAAACATCACACAAAACTACAACTTCAACTAAATTAAAACATCTCTATCGAATGATCGAGAATTCCTTGCAGGAGGTAACCTACGGTTGCTAACGAGACTTCCCACGGTCTAAATGAAATTATGGAACTCATTAAGTTGAGTTTAGTAAATTCATTTGGACTAAGTGAATCCAATAGAAAATAGTAGTGCCGGAACTAAGGAACCGTGAGATCCTAACCGGTGTCGCTCTAATCAACTTTAACATGCCCCCATAAAATTTAAAGAACTATAACCATATGGCCACCTAATTTGACATCACAACTTGACACACTAGAAAACTCAAACTCATCACGGCAAGGAGCTTGGAGCTAGCATGGTGGGCAGTACGGCCATCTTCAACAGCAAAACATGTCTTCCCCAGCTAAACTAATCTTTCTTCCTTAGATATAAACAACAAAGTCATAGGACTTCGAGGTTGCTTGCTTATGCAACGTAAATCCTCACCCTATCATTAGGCCTTTGTACAGCCCTGTTATACAATATAAGCCCTAACTCGTCTTAGGGTTCTAAGGTCGTTGTTCATCATGACCTAAATCTTCACATCATCCAGGCTATTTGTGTGATCGTTTCACACAAATGTAAGCCCTAACTAATAAAATTGGTAGGATGAAACACCTAAATATTTCTCCTCAAAACTGAAGCCAAACATTAGGATAGCTTAAGAAATCACTGAGTTTCTCCTCTAGATCCATGACATCCCCTAGTTCTTCCTTCTTTTGGACTCTACAACAAAATGTTCCAAATTTGAACCAATCCCCTTTGCACGCGTCTTTGTCCAATCTCATTGAAATGTCCTACCCTTTGAAACTCCTTCAAGATAATATTTCCTGATTTTTATCGAGAGTCTTCTTAGGTGATTTCGGTCATTTAAGATGTAATTAACTGTAGGGGCTTGCTCTTATAGGAAGAATGTCTGAACCTAGCTTAATATAAACCCTATTTAATCCTTTATATTAAATATGGGAAATTATCGGCAAATAAAATGGTTTCACAGACCAAACGGACGTCATATATCCATTAGTTTATTTGATAAAGCCTCATTCTCAAGTCTTGTGTTTATCTTTAGGGATAGATACAGGATTTGAGGTACAGTGCTCTTTCATTTAAACTATGAAAAATATGGGGTTAGTTTGATTTCATATTTTTCTAAAACTAAATATATATGTAAATTAAAAGATCCTTCCGAAGCGAGCAACGGGATTTTGATTCCGGTGACCGACAGCTTCTCAGGGCAACTCCCCAACCAAAAATAGTGTCGACAGCTTCTAGCGACTATGTTGGGGACAAGCTTTTCTCTCCATACAAATCAAGAAATATTATCTTCACACATCGGTAATGTGTCCATGTTCATCTTGGACCAAATTACCCTTCTTTCGTTGGCATACTTTACCCATTTCTGTCTTGGGAAAGTACGACTAACTCCTTGGACTTCAGGACTATCTGTTCAAGCATCTTTGAACAGAGGGTTCATCAGGAGGCCATTAAGAACTATTTAAATTTTCATGTAGGGTTGGACCCCCAATAGGTGTGTCGGTGGACTAGTTCCACCTGGGCATTGTCTGCCACTAAATGGGTCCCGCACTGGGTCCTAAAATACTTCACATCTCCCTTCTGAATTTGATTTGTTATTCTGCAAATTAAACTAAATCGTGTTGTGCTGTGCGCAATTTAAAATTTTCTTATATTAATTAAATTTTACACTTCTTGATTTTTTCTTAAACAAAATTTTAAAATACCCATAAATTAAGTCTGTCAGGTCTACAGATCAACCTCTACTTTCAGTGCTTGCACTAAAAAACCTACGAAATTTTTAGCCATATAGCTAACCCCGAACCTTTCTGTTTTTAAGCCTGCTGCAATGGCCTACCCAATGTTAACCTTTTCCTGCAACCTGCCAACAAGCCACGAAGCGTGTAATCATGCTCGTACCATCAAATTTGGAGCTGGATTTGAAGATCTCGAGGTCATCCTCGGGAAAGCCCCATTTGTGGTAATAAAGATCACCGCACCGGAAGTACAAGAACCGTCTTCAGAGTTCAACCTAAACTGCCTTTAAGACTTCCCTGTCTGCAAAAAGTCTAAAACTACTGTCGTCACGACACCCTCCAAACCTGCTATCCCCGCTGCTGCTAAGGGGAAAGAAGTAATGATTATTGAGGATTCGACTGAGGGATTAACTGTTCTACCACCCGTGTTTGAAATCAGATCAAGCTCAAGGACTGTACCACTGAACCAAACCCAAAAAAGGAACCGTAACAAAAGGGTTCGGAGGGTCATCAAAGCCTAGGCTCCTGAAAAGACACCCGTTGAGGAGCCTCAACAAGATGAAGAATGATTACTGAAAATGTATCCACTCCTATGAGGTAGTAGATA
>NEWO01000645.1:86640-96935 GCA_003013225.1 Phalaenopsis aphrodite
GTGAACTATATTTTGAGGTGGAGAAACCTTAGCATGAAATGTGAACCTCAGCTACAGGAACATCATGCGATTGAAATTCTACTCAAGAGCATTCATGGGCCAGTAGCTTTCATGCTCAAAGAAATCACCATCAAATCCTTCGAGAAGCTACTCAGTAAAGTCAGCAGTTTTCAAGAGGAAATCAAGCACATGGAGCCCCATGGAAAGGCTAAGTTGACCAAAGTGTTCGAAAAGAAATCAGTAATAGTAGTGACCGTCGACAAAAAAAAGCAGCCGATGAAGATATATGCAGAAGATCGTCACCAGTCTTCATCACAGTATGCTCAGAAACAGAGTAGTCAATCCAACCAGCGACCACCTCAAGAAGGATCACCTCGAACAAGGGATAAGAAAATGTCCTTGTCAGAATGATGTAAAACAGTGCATTCTTTCAAAGATGAAGCTATACCTAAAATATTCAGAAGTCTGATGAAGAAGTCGGAGTTCAGACTACCAGACTCGAAGAAACCCGAAGAGGTGGATATGAAGAATGAACCAAATTATTGCCCATACCACCGGTTGCTTGGCCACACTATAGAAAAATGCTTTGTCTTTAAAGACTGGCTCGAGAAGAACCTTAAAGAAGGGAACATAAGAATCCTGAAAGAATATTTAAGAGGACCCGAAAAAGGTTCCATAAATATGATTTCGGCCAAGCTAATCTCCCCAATCGATCTGTATACTGGAACAGAGAGATGGAGTACAACTTGGGATGAACTCAAGAGGGTCCTCAATCAAATACATGATCCATCAAAATAATCTTCTACATGTACCAGAGAAGAATGATGGAATGAGATCTGGAGCAGATCATTCAAGAAAGTACTGAACAAGATTCAGTCTGCATCAAGACAAGCCTCCATTCAGAGTCCGCAGCATACCAAGCCCGAGATGAAGGTTTTGTCAGGAGATCCATCAGGGTCAAGGACAAAGAAGAAGAAAAGCCTCACTGCAAAGATTGATAGCAGGGGGGTAGGATAGGGGCCGCCTTTACTAGATTAGTTGTCTCAGATTCGGGGAAGAAAATCTTCGAACCCTTGACTTTATACGATTATCTTTTTGTCCCTCCGGGGTTTTATGAGTATAATGATTGTGGTTTCGGCTACATTTTAACTATTTCTAGTGATAACATAACTGATTATGACCAATCTAACTTCGATCTTGATCCACAAAACGATCCTCAAATCGTCCTCGAGTCTGATGAACTCGTTGTCAAGTCCAAAGAAGACATCAATGATACCATTTACAACAACATCGATAACGAGGAGCCTATTCTCGAGCATCATGGTACACCGTTTACCATCAACTTAGATCTTTCCAACAAAGAGGATGAGACACTAAAAGATTCAACAATGATATCTGAAGAAGAAGAAATCACAAAAGTTAACTTAAGGAGCGGAAAAGTGTTACCACCAAGAACAACTCCAACAGACAAAGGAAATCAGATAATGACTCGAGAGGAGATACCCCCACCTCCACCAGTGGAAGAACAACATGATCAAGACAAAATCAAAGGATCATACAAAGTAGACTACAACGTGCTAGCTCATCCAAATGGAAACCAGAACATTTTTAGTCATTTCACCAAAACCCAAAAACTTTCAAATTTATCATTCCATAAGCTTCCTCTTAGCCTAAAACCTGTCCTATAATTAAAAGCCCCCTCTCCCGCACCCCCTAGCATAGTGCTAGACTAAACCCCATCCACCATTTGTTCTAAGTCATACTTAGACCAATTCATAGAGCAAACCAACACTTGGAGGAGGTTTGTGGGACTAAGGAGAAGCTTCTCAACCATCCCAATCGAGGCATCACCTCTTGGGCAAATGTATAAGCTCAAGACTTCCATTTTTGCCTAAGTTTGGATGTTTGTGAAAGAAATGAACAATCCATTTCCACCTAGTCATATAGATGTGTTTGCCTGACTTAGATGAAGCTATTGGAACCAACCACACTTAATTTGGTTAAATATTGAGAGAGATCTTAGCTTTAGAGTGTGGACGGTTCTCGAATTAGAGTTCATTTAGGATGATGACCAGATGTTGTCCATTCCCATGTATTCAAAACGAACGTTGCGAATCAATTCGAACGTTGGAACATTTTGATTAAAGAACCCAGATAGTGGGGTGACGAGGCGACCCACGTAGATAGCGCAACGAATGGGAGGGAGCTGCATGGAGCTTCAGAGATGTTGATGATGGGTTGGCGTTGATGTGGTTAAGTAGGAAAATGTGAGTTTTTTTATTTAATTAAATATAGAAAATGAATTATAACTTTAAGAAATCATATCTTGGTGTAGAAAAATCAAAAAAATAAAAAATATATCTAAGCCCGGTGAACAAAGGAGGATCTAGTATACTAAAAATTAAAGATATTTATTTATTATTTAATTTTAAATTTATTAAGTACCCTAATTTTTTTTTAAATAAAAAATAATTAAAAACTTATCTTAAATGCATGAATTTTTTAGTAATTATTTTTCATAAGTCTAGGAGTGGCCTCTGATTTTTCCAAGATTAAAGAACACTTCTAGCATTAAAATTCCTATTTTTTTATGCTAATTACATCTCTTTACTTAAATTAATTATAAAAAATAAAATATAAGTCAAAAAATTATGAAATACGGTTTGGTGAGTTCACTGAGATAAGGGGCATTAAAGAAAACTACAAAATGATTTTGAAATTAAAAAAAATATTGTTTCTATCTACCTACACACTAAAACCAACTATAAATAATGAAAACTAAAATATAATCCAAAAAATTATGAAAATTAAGTTAATTTGTCCCTTATGCAACATCATAAAACTTTTTCAAGGATAGAGAGCAAGTTTTGGAGAGTTAAATCAATTATCATTGAGAATGAAAAATTATCCATTTATAAAACTATAGAAAATAATTAGAGGTCAGGAAAATATAATTTCTTTCCTGATATCTTAAGTAGCCCATGAGTGAAAGTTCAGTAAAGATTCATGACTATTTGAATTTAAATATAAGAGTTATGGGGTGTAAACCCTAGAGGATAAAAGTAATTTTGTAATTTTTTTACTCTAACCCTAATTTAATTAATTTTTAGGCTTAAAATAGAGGTAAAAAGAGTTAAATTATGATGATCAATTCACTAAAGTGATTGAAACACAAAGGGAAAATAATGTAGTAACATATTCATGGTATTTTCTAAAAAGAGTAAAATTGTAATTAGTTGAATTGTTATACTTAGTAAAAAAACAAGAATTTTGATGATCTAAGAGTGAGAGGCATGAGCTAGAAGATAAATAAGAAACTAATTTGGACCCCTATCATTGGTCAAGTAAAACTTCAATTATGTTGATGTAGATTAAACACAGATTACAAAACATTTTCAAAATAATTATAATTTTTCCCTAAAACCTGAAGAGCTTAGTAGTGAGTTAGGTTTTATTTGATACCATTTGAGGAATATTTAAAGAAAGAAATATGAGTGATAATGAAATATCTTAAAACACTACATTTTCAAAGATAATTAAGGGGGAGGAGTGAAAATTTCTCTAATGGTCATAGGCATGCCCTTTTGAGAGCTTACTTGCATAACTCTTAATATTACACTAAAGATTGACCATTTTCCTCATTGATTAGCTAATTAAGATAGCAACAAGATTACAATGGGCACTTTCTAAAGTATAATAACATAACTCCTAATTCAACATGGGTTGGTCAAGGCCAAATGAACTTGAACTAGTCTAGGAGACTTTAAAGTTGTCCGAATACCTTTAAAAAATTTTGGACATTCTGTAGAACATTTGGGCTTATTATAATTTGTTAAGAAAAATCATCCTTAAAGCATAAGGACTCGCCGAGATATGATTTGGACCCCTTCAAATTAAAACATACTAATGAGAATTATCCTGTTATAACTTAACCTACAGTAATACCCAAGGCTCAAGGGTATGAGTCTTGGATGCAGTACTCAAACCCTTTTAAATAGCTGAGGATATTTAAAATGTGGTCACGTATGGATCATCGGGCTGGTGTAATTTCGAGGTTTTGGTGATACGGACGATGATGAGAAAGGCATCTAAGTATGTATGATAGTATTGTATATCTTGGTCTGATTGCTTCATAAAGGTTATGGATTCACACCACTATTCTCTTACATTTGGAAAATAGTTACCGTTACTTTCATGGGTTGTTGGTAGCTCCAGCCCAACGATGTGACTCACTTGTAAAATGCCTAATGGATAAAGTATATAATAAAATGATAAAAATATAGCTTTGAGATAAAACTGATATTTTGCTTTGAAATTGATATTTTGAAAAGTCTCAAGTCTTCATATGCATGACAAATTAAGTGTCGCAAGTTCACTTGTCAGTCACACAGATCAGATTGAGAGTTATGCTTCTGTGATTGCTTCGTTGGTAGCCTTGTACCCTATGTTGGGTCTCACTTGCGTGATGTTGATGCTTGCCTACAGGTGTCCCTCGAGAAGCCGTTAGAGATTCAACCGTAATTTTGAGTCCAACCCGCACCTTGAAATTCTTACACATAGATCTGATCTTCTATAATGTTCTATTTTTAACTTATTTCACTTGCTCATATTTCCTCATATTTTAATTAATTTTTGTATATTTGCATATTATGTTTATAATGCTAACCTTTTAGCAGCACCATTGGATGTGGCGGCTACGCAATGTTACTTTTTTTGTTACTGCATTTTGCTTTTATTGTGCCTTACAACATGTTTTATTTATGCATAATTCAATATGCCTGTAAATACCACTAGGGCAGAGAATAGTAGGCCATCATTTAGGAGGAACCCTGTGGCAAACTTTGAGACCCAATAACAATCATAAGTTTAAACCTAGAACCATCCCAATAAGAAGCTTGAAGCTAGTTTTCAGGAAATCATGACAAGTATGCAAGCGGATGAAAGACAACTTTAGATGAGTGCTAAGTCTCAATGTGGAGCTAAACACTATCCACAACAAAACATTCATTAGTATTAAATAACATAAATGCTAGAAATTTGAGGTTGCTCGTCTAGCACGGCGTAAACCCTCAATTTATCCTTAGTCATTTGCACAGACATGTTGTACAATATAAACCCTAACTCCTTAAGGATTTCGAGGTTGTTTGTTTGGTACTACATAGACCCTCCTATCTTCTTAGGCTATTTGTATGAATGTGTCATGCAAATGAAAACCCTAATTTTAAATAATTTGTAGGAGTAAATATCAAATAAACATCACTTTTGGAATGTAAAGTCAAACAATAGGATTGTTTGGGAAGTCATCGGGGTTCTACTAAGAATATAAAACAACCCTTATTTTTTGCTCATTTGATCTCTAAAATAATTGTTCCTATTTCAACCCTTTCCACCTAACTTTTCTCATAAACAATCATGAAAACTCAACTTTGAATTCTTGAAGAAGAAATGTCTGATCATTATCGAAAGTTTTTTAAGTGATTTTGGTCTTTTAAGATGTAATTAACTATAGTGACCTGCCTTTATAGGGAATTAATAACCCAGATAATATAAACACACTATCTAATCTTTATGTTAGATAGGGGAATTGTCAGTCACAAAATTCACAGACCAAACTTATGTCATAAATTTCTTTCTTTGATAGTTAAGCTTACTGACAAATTTCATTGTTTCACAATTTTAGATAGGGGAGTTGTCAGTCACAAAATTCACAGATTTTGAGAGGTTGGCTAAGAAAGAACATTGTTTCATTGTTGGTTTATTAAAAAGATTGGGATGTGTTGTCACCACAGATGAAAGTCGAGATCTTAAGGAAAGATAAGCTTGCTAGACCATATCACAAATTAAAAGAAGCGCCAACGTCTCAAATTTTTTCCATGCATCGCCTGGGAGACCTCATAACTACTATTTTCACTATCACTGATGCCATTACCACTTCCTCGAAGCCTCCAGAATGTAGACCGTTCAAGTCTTATCTCAAACTAAGAGAACCATTTGCTACCGTATACAAGGACACCCCAAGGACGGGTAATGACAAAAGGTCATTCACCACTGTATTTGGTTTGCACTCTAGGTAACACACTCCCTTGCAACACGCTCATGTCAAAAATGAGACATCCCATCTCAATTTATTAGTATCAGGAGAGAAAGTGTGGAAACCTATGGTTGTCAGGCTGATACTTTCGGAATAGTCGGGACGTCATTTTCATGGATTGGACTACAAGTCTGACACTCCAACCACTGATGTCACAACTACAACGAAGCCCAACACAAGATAAGATGTTCATTAGGAACCTCCAACAGACCTTTAGGTGGTCAAAAGAAAAATCAACTGATGTTACCTTAGAAAAGTTCAGAGTCGAGTTGTCCAAAGGACAATGAAGAGATAACGATGATGAAGAATATGACCTGTCAGATTACACGAAGGAGGATTTTGCTAAAATCCATGTTCTTGAGACCAGGGCCTCCTCATCACTATGCGGTGCTCTATCACCCGCTGAGAAGAACGTTGTCAATGAGTTTCAAAGGGCCATCCAACAAAGAGATGAATAGATCAGTCGAATGGAAAAGAAGATAGAATAAATGACGATTATCGTGGCCACACTAAAGAGTCAACCTTAGTCACCCAAGATAGCATCTCCAGAAACAAATTGGCTAGAGATTGTTCATATCTCGGATGAAAAGGAGTTCACTTCTACCAATAAAGAAAAACAATCGAAAAAAGATTTCGCACAGAGCATGATACTAGAGAAGAATATCAAGCAGATGGTGGAATAACAGGTGAAGGAAGTCCTAGCCCATAATAAAGACTGGGCATATGTTTTAAAAGGGTAGACTCTACCTATAGGAGCTTGATGTTGTATGATACCCCAAGGCTTTTTGCCATCGTTTTTCAAAACCTTTGTTGGGACCAAAAACCCTTAATATCATTTTGCACACTTTAGAGAATGTTGCTACAATGCAGGGGGAAATGAAGCACTATTGTTCCACCAATACGTAAGTAGCCTCTCAAGAGTTTCCTTCAATTGGTATATAGAGTTACCTAATGGCTTGGTAAAGAAATTGACAGAATTGGAAAACTTATTGTCAAGAGGTTTGTCGGTGCTCAGCATCACATCACTGTAGGTGATTTTGTGGTAGAGCAACAAAAGCCGTCAGAGACCTCGGTGGAATATTTTCTACGGTGAAGGAATCTAAGCCTAAAATGTGAGCCATAATTACAAGATTAGCATGCAATCGATACTCAAGAGCATTCATGGCCCGGTAGCTTTCCTACTCAAAGGATTCATGATCATGGCCTTCAAAAAGCTACTCAACAAGGTAGGAAGTTTGTAAGAAGGGACCAAAAAGTTGAATTTCTGGAGAAAGCTGAGAAGCTAAAGCCGAAAAAAGCATTTGACAGAAGTTTGGAACAGTGGTAGCGGTAGACAAAGAAAAAAAACAATTACAGATTGAAACTAGACAACCTCAGGAGACTTGCCAACAACATAGCAAGTAATACAACCAACAACATAGTCAGTAGTAGTACCAACAATACAGTCAGTAATAGTTCCAACAAAGGTCCTGCTGAACAGATAGAGGGAAAAGTCCGTCTATGATCAATCAAATTAGCACAACACATTCTTTCAAATATGAGGTAATAAAGAAGATGTTTTGAAATTTGATTAAGAAGCCCGAGTTCAAATTGCCTGATCCAAAGAAGCTAAAAGAAGTTTAAAAGAATGATAACCCCCACGTATTTCCCATATAGCAAACTTCTTGGGCACACCATAGTGCATTATTTCATCTTAAAAGATTGGCTCGAGAGGAGCTTCAAGAGTGGAACCAATAGAATCTTGAAAGAGCCTGAAAAAGATTCAATCAATATGATTTTGTTTGAGCAAAACATTCTGATCAATCCCTAAGCAACAGATGATGGATGGAGTACAGCTTGGATCAGATTGTCTAAGAAGATATTGGATCAAATTCAGATTGCTTCATTGCAAACCTCCATTTAGAACCTAAAGCCTATCAAGCCAGCACTAGCAATCACACCAGGAAAACAACAAGAAGAGGTGAAGAAGATCGTCAATGAATTGAAGATCGATAATGCGAAGAGTTGAGTAGGGGCTGCGTATTATTGATTAGTCATTTCATATTTGGGGGATAAATCCCTCAAGTCACTGACATTGTACGATTATCTTTTTGTTCCTTTGTGATCTTATAATGCAAAAAGTTATGATTTTGGCTATGTTTCGACTATCTTTTATGATAACGTAACTGACAGCCAAACTAATTTGAATTTAAGTTCCTGTGACAACCCTCAAATTAGACAAAAACCCTATGCACTTGTCAATATGACTAAGGACGACACTAATGACACATGCTATGATAGCTCGAGAGCAAAGCACCCATCTCTAAATTCCAAAGAATGTGGATTGCAATTGATTTGGAATGCTCAAATTCATAAACAATCTCAAAAGGACCAACCACAACTCCAGTAGAATTAGAGGAAATAACGGAAGCAAATTTAAGAAGCAGTGTGTTGCCCCCCAAAACTGCTCCAAAAGATAATGAAAAATAATTGGTCATTCAAGAAGAGTCGATTCTGACAGCAGAATAATCATATGTTTGGGAAGAATCCACAAGGCATCTTCAGAAGTTTCCCGTCAAACTAAGCATCTACGACACTCTGATCCAGTCAAAAGAGATGAGAGAAGCATTGATTGAGGCTTTACATGATCTAATTGTTTTCTTAGTTCAATTGGCTACCACATCCTTAGACGAGGTTCATTCATTAAAGGAACAGTTTTATGTAACATTTACAGATGAAGACCTAATGCTCGGAACTGCTGATTCACTAAAAAGTACCTATTTTTAATTTACATTTCAAGATCATTTTATATACATTTTGAATGATATTACACTCTAAAGGAATGTACTTTGCTTGTTTTTATCTCCAGATACAAGAAATGAACTTTTAGTGAAGATGGAGCAAAAATAGTGTCATTTGGAGTCAAATCGAGCAATGAGGAAAATTCTAACTTGACACATTTTGATTTTCTTTCTATGCTTAATCTCCTTTACATTTATTATATATTTTTGAATTAAATTACACTTTAAAGAAATGTTATTTTCATCTTTATTTCTTAGGTATATCAATTTGCAGTGCAACGGAGCTGAAACGGGTCAAAATAAAGTTGAAATAGAGCAAAATAGGACAAAACGGTGGAGCTACCTGTAGGGTGGTAACTAGGCACCCAAACTGGCAACTAGGCTCCAGTGATGGTGAGAAAAATGTGCCTAGGCATGGAAAACTGGTGCCTAGGTGCCAAAAACAGTTGGAGACTATGTTGGACGACATTTGTGGTTCTGGGATGTTTTGGAAGGTTCTAGATGGCTATACACGCCCCTTGGAGTAGTTAAATGAATTTTGACACTTGGAGTGGCTTTTAAATGAAGAAATGTGTCTCTTGGAGTGAAAGGGTATGTCTTTTGGATGAAGAGATGTATCTCTTGGAGAACGGAGGGTTTTTGCTTCTCTTTGAAAAGATAGGCTTGGCACCTCTAATGACAAGTAATTAGAGAAGTCTAGGGAAGAATGTAGGACAAACGTATTGATAAGTTATACTTATCAATAAGCTCTCTAATTTTGTTCCAAGTACCCAACAAATTCCATTTGGGTAAGGAAGTCGCATAAAAATCCTTATAAAAAGTAAGAGAATTTGTCTCAATAATAAGATTAGAAAATTTATAGGATATCGCAACTCGTAGAGACAAAAAAAAGGCCCAGCACTCGGCCTCCAAAAAAGAAGAGGCAATTATTGGTGAAACAAAAAACAAAGGCAGTGGCCCAAGTGAATACGAAAAACCCCAACAACACCAACGGCCATGGAAGCCCAGCTTCCATCAATATTAATTTTGATCCAACCCGAGGGAGGGGGGTTGCCACTTAATCAGAGTAGTCAACCTACCAACCCGAGGTTGAGACATAGCTCCTCCCAGGACGCGATAGGCACGATGGAAATAAGCAAGAGTATATGAAACAATAGTAGTTGGAGTCAAAGCAAGATTTTGATATTTATAATCATTTCTCGCCACACAAGTAAACCAAATAACTACCAATGGAAAACATGTCAATTTTGTATCTACTTGAGGATCAGCTCTCCAATTAAGGATATAATCATTAATAGAAATTCTATTTAACCAGTTTATATGAAAATCCTAACCCAAAGGATACTAGACCTCTCTGGCATGTAAAACATTGAGAAGCAAACTTCAAACATTTAAGTTTAAGAATATCATCAAAGGGTAGCATG
>NEWO01000645.1:104856-115097 GCA_003013225.1 Phalaenopsis aphrodite
AAGATTAATAGAGGGAGCAGAACCATTAACAATTATTGAGATTAATAGAGGGAGCAGAACCATTAACAATTATTGAGATTAATAGAGGGAGCAGAACCATTAATAGAAAGATACATTAATTAAAAGTATTGCACCACCAGTCAAGGACAAACTATCCTATGTTGTTGAGTTATGAATCTTATTTCCTTCCCAAATTAAACATCAGCTTATCCTAAATAATATTTTATTAAACCTAACTTTATAATTTGAAAGCGACTTTTGGGTTGCCCATCTGTTCCTATAAAAATTACATGTGCAATAGAATCAAGCGTATTTCAGTTATAGATACAATTGAAAACAGTAAGTCTTTTATATATCAATAGAATCAAGTTTGAGTTCCTTTTTTTTTATAGTAAATTTTACCACAGCATAAGATCTCTAGGTTAGTTTTTTTACAACATTAATTATTACCTTATCTCAAGATCTCAAGTTAATTTCTTTTACAACATTACTAAGTCCACATTTCATAAGTATTTCCTCGATCTTATAATATAGGAATATAAATCTCAATTTTATGACAAAATAAATAACTCAAGTGATACAGATTTTAATTTTAAAACTATAAAACTTAACACAATAGTTTAATGTGTTACTAATTTTCTCATTATCTTGAACTTTTTTACTTTTGCTCCATTAAAATATGAAAAGAATTATTTTGCTTCAATTTTTTTTTTCTTTAATTTTTGCTCTTGATATGGTGATTTGCATCAAAATACAAAACAAAAGTTGCTTATAAAAAAATATATAGAGAGAGTTAGAATTTGCATTTACCCAAAAATCCATCTTCAAATAATCCATACATTTTCTACATTACAATAATAAACTAATCCGCTAGACTTCTATCAAATAAAAGAACAATATACTTGTCATTTTCATAAGCTTATGCTGAAAAAGAAGAGCGGGTTCAATAAAAGTGAGGCATAACTAGACAGAATCATACAACTACTAACCAGTATAGCTCTTTGATAAAGCTTCATGACCACATTGACCAACACTTTATCTATTAATTGCTAAAAGCAATCTAGGCAAATAATCGTCGAAGGTGTGATCTGGTATAATCAGCTCGTTTCAGCAAAGGGTTTAGCAGCTTCAAAATCATGAGTTGAAACCATTTTCATAGAATCAGTACTGAACCTGCTGAAATTTTCTGGATTCGTCGCATGCAATAAAATGGATACTTGTAAAATATTGAACTAAATCATCATTGCCCAGGCAATCCAAGTAATAGTGCAAATTTAATAAACAAAAATATGGTGCAGGGTTCTAGCAATGACCCGTGCATCCATTCTGCATTTATAACTTCTATTACTGAAACAAAATAAGCCCTTACCAGCTTCATTTCTGAAGAGAAAATGTTGGGGGAATATTTTTGTTCAAAGAATTAAGGCGCCCTATCGAATGGAGAAGTGTCCTCATAGCATATATCCCATACTGCTGCAATGGCATCCTTAGCAGCAGCTTCCGAGCAGTATGGATTATTTTTTACAGACTTTAGAGCTCTCCTTCTCACACACTCCTTAAAATTACCCAAACAATGAATGTGTGAGCCCATGCACACGTTTAAGTGTAGCTAGAATAATATAAACATAAAAATAAAAATAAAAATAAAAATAAAAAACTCACTTGCTCATGACCACGTATTTTCATGAACCCTCGTAGCATTTCTCGCTTATAATGGCAATCTCCACTTAGATGGTTGGCCCTGATCTGCAACAGCAACGCAGATTCTTCAACCTTACTGCATACAAAAGCAAATATGGAAGCACAAAAAATAGTAAAAAATGTCTAGAGTCATAAACAAGGTACCTCAGAACAAGCATGATGAGCACAATTTTTCCAGTCCATGTTCTTGGCACGACAATCATCATAAGCATGAATAAGTTCATGTATTAGAACTTGATTTATCTCATCTTGGTAAGACAGTTGATTACAACATACAGTAATCTGAAATGACGAGATTGAATGAGTAACCTCGGAAAAAAAAACAAAAGTTGAAAATATTCCTAAGATTATAGCAACAAAAATTGAGAAAATATCATAGCAGCAATAAAGTGCAATAAATCACATCCCTGCAAAAAATAATGCACACTAAGCCCACCAATCACCGTGGATCATCAGATAGAATTTTCTACCAAGATACTTTGAATTGCATGCAAGTTCAGATAAAATGTCCACCTCACTGCCACTTTAATGCAGCCTAAGAGGCCTTGCAAATTACTTCCTCACTCGCTTTACCTTTAGAGTAAAAAAGTTGTGATACATTGAGTGTTTATTTGTTTCAGTATAATGGTTTGAAAGTATTTGGAGTACTATTTATAAAGAAAGTCGCATTAAAGTGTGTAATGACGATATTTATTTACTCTGCAGTAATTCTCTTCTCGTGAACTTAACTAGAGTGTTTGCTTGGGCTGTGCATTTTATTTTTACCCGCCCACGTATTAATTTTTTATTGCTTTATGATTATTGTACATAAAATTAATATTTTAACCACCATTTTATCATATGAATACTATTCTATAGTTATTAAAAGAGAAAAAGCAAAATTGAATGGTACAGCACTCATGACTAAAACTAACTTCTCGTCAATGTTTTCAAAATGTTATCCGCAATGTGCTGTGTAAGTATTTATTTGTGGTCCAATGCATGAAGCACCGGTAAAATGATGCTCTACAGAGTAGAGGATCAAGACTTAAATATCATATATACATATATTATGTGCATACAATAGCTATTTAGGAGTTGTTTAGTTGAGTGAATTAGCAGTGTACTGTAATTCATTTGCAGGGATATGAGAAAATTGTGTTTGATATGAAATTTACAAATACAACATAAAGTTTCAATGAATTTTAAGTTTACACAGTAGTTCATTTTGGTTGAGTTTAGAATTTGGCCAATTTAGCGGAATTTGAATTACATAATTCATGTAAAATGTTATCGGCAAGTCACCAGAGCCCTCCCCCAACCAACCGTCTGTTAACCCTCGCCGTTGCCCCCCATGTCGTTGCCCGCAGCCACCGCTGCCGCTTTCACCTGTCTGTCGTAGCGCCACTGTTGCTGCTCTCCATCTGCGCCTGTGCCGCCGCCGCAGTTGGCCATCATCAGCCGTCACTGCTAGCTGTCGCCACCTGCCATCACCTTTCGTCGTCGCCCACCGCCACCTACCGCCTTTGCCCAAGTAAATATATTGTTTTTAATTTACTTCAAACCAAATAAGAAAATATAAAGTTCTACATTTATTTTGAAGTAAACCAAATAACTCAAAAGTATGTCAAATACATTATAAACATATTCCAAGCTTAAATCGAAGGTAATGTCTTAGGTGATTTTCAATTTGAATTAATAATTTGAATTACAGTATATGTGAATCCTAAATAGTTGAAGTTGCAAATATTAAAATTAACAGATATGCCAAATAATTTTGGTGGATGGTTGCTATTAAGTCAATAAAAATTGGAGAGTTGCTACTAAGTTTATATAAATTGATATAAAACATAATCATAAATTGTAAGAATTGTCATTCAGTGATTATATGGATCAATTACATGATTAATTTAAAAATTACAGACTAACTATGGTGTGTTGGGATATCATTCAATGTATAAAAGTTTTATAGCTTATTGGTCTCTAAACAAGTATATTACCATTATAAGTTTCATTGAATATCTTAGATGAGAGATTAAGGATAAATAAAATTATAATTCACTAAAAAGATCCGGCCCAAGACATGGAATTAACCAAGGAGGATACAGACAGTCAAAAAATGTAAATAAAAAATTTCATTATTCATTTTTTATAATTTGTTATTAATAGATGAAAGAGTCACTAATTAATTTAATTAAAGTAATTTATATTACCTCGTTACTGCATGCCTGCGTCTTTTTATAAATGTTTTTCCTTATATTTCTCGTCTTTAATCATTTATTAATTTGAAAAATTAGTTAAAATAGTAATAAGGTAAACGAGTTAGTGAATACGCATACTCGTAAACCACAGCAATACAAAAAAATAATAATAATATGCATGTCAGTTAAACTTTTTTATTAATCAATATAAACATTTAACATATTATCAAGAGAATCTATGCCAATATTATATCAATATCATTTCATATCTATACAACCGTCAAAAGAGCATAGTATAAAATTGTATCAATTCAGACATATCGAGTGTTCTCCCACTAATACCATCAAAAGGTGACTCTATCATAGTTAGTCATGCACATACAAGCAATCTATGCAGATCATATCATTCATACTTTCATATCACTCAATAATAATGCATTAATTATTTCATATTATGAGATTATAAGCATTTATATCGAAATCACTGATAAAATGTTAAGAAAAACACAATCAACTTCAATAATTAAGCATAATTACCAACCCACAAAATTAGTTTAGAAGAAATATCAAATTGATATTATAATTTATGAAGAGAAGTACTCACCTCAATAGATGTTTTGTTTGCTATTAACGTAAAAATTTTATTAATTTAAAAAACTATTTAAGTATTTAATTTATGGAAATCCAGCTAAAATTGTTATTCAATAAATATCTTATTATTATTATTATTATTATTATTATTATTATTATTATTATTATTATTATTATTAAGTTTTAACATTTAAATCAATCTAATACATCTTACCTCAGTCAAAACCCGCACAACCCTAATCTTCTTCCTCCACTACACCAAATCCAACCCACTGCTTCTTTCCCTGCACGAGAGAGCCTCAGTTCGAATGCTTTTGCTTTACGTCCAACAAACTTCGGCCCTTCCCAGGCATCTCACGCTGTCTCGCTCGACCTTCCATGTCGCCGCCTTCCTCCTCGAGCTTCCTCTTCGCCGACTAGGGCTTCTCCCGCGTTGTTCTCCTCTCCTTCGCACACCGCTGAATCCACAGGTAAGTCAATCTCCCTCTTCATCCCTCACGACACTTTTATAGAGAGAATTCCTCGCCTCATCTTCCTCCCTGACAACTCATCGCTCCCTCTTCCTCTCTTTGGCTTTCCGATCTTCTCGTTTCTTCTCCCCCTTCTGTTTATTTGGCTCAACTCATGTACAAGATCGTTACATGAGATATTATAGATAGATTGAGACATTAAAAATTATAAAAAATATTCTCTTATTAGGACTACTACATCTATAATTAACATTCTTAAGAAAATAAAAAAATAATACCATCACAAAATCCTGTCGAACAAACACCAACATAAAAATCATTTATGGTTGAATTTGATCTTATTAAAAGAACTAGTTCATAAATATTCATTTGACAGAGTATTAGACTTAGAAGATAATTTATAATTATAACATGAATCTATGTTTAATGATATTGAAGCTAAATCCACTCATGCTCATGATCACAAACTTAAAATTGAGCAGGGAAGGGTAAAATTCATGTATGAAAATGAAATTGAGTGTGAAATTATATTTGACCTTAACAATAAAAAAAAACCATTTCTGAATATGAATATGATGCAATCATTCTTGTCGAATTCAAAGAAACAACTACACAATCCGATATTTTAATCATAATAAAATTATCTTTGAAAAACAAATTTAGATTGACTTTATTATACTACTTCATAAAAGAAACCAAATAGAAGAAAGAAAGTTACATTAAATTTTAAGAAAAATTATTAATGATGAAATCTTTGAAAGAAATAAAAAAAAAGCACTTTCAATCTTATTTAATCTAAAAATGTAAAATTCATCATAACTAGTATTTGAGCGATTTGATCAATTTCACTTAAAAAGGTTGTCGGTCTATATAAGTGTATCAATACTATGTAACAGTTGTACTTATCACCTCATCCTCTAATAACAAACCATAGGTCTTTATTCGCATCTCTTAAAATACATATTAATATTTTAGTATTTTCTTTACGCACTTCATACATATTAGTCCTTTGTATGATACATAATCCGTATATAAATATTCATTAAAAGTTAATTTTTATATATGATATGCCAACTGAAAATTTATTGTTAACATGAATCAAAGCTACGTAATTGAAACGATGGGATAAGATAATTGTATGATAACCTTGAAAGGTTTCTTAAGAGAAATTTTATAGTTGTGACCATATATATTCATACATAATATACGGATGAATGCTTATAGAATAGAAAGTTATTGAACTTTCATACAATCTTAAAAATCATATTTAATTTTATTTCACAAAATATATAACAATGCCTTGGATTTTTCTAACTTTGCATTACCTTATAAACTCTCATCCAATACTTTAGTAGGCAATTCTACATATTTTATTCCAAAAGCTACCTTAAATGATAAGATTGTATGCACTACAAAATATGGAGATTAAAGTAGCTTGTGTATTGGTGTGAGAAGCCTAGTTATCGAGATTTATGGATTACATTATAGATAGTGTAGCGATTATACTTGATTTTGCTTAGGGGCTGTTTTGTACTAAACATTAGGGGTGCATTACATTCCAAACGCAGATATTCTAAAAATTCAGTTGTTTGTTTGGAAGAAATTCAAATTCAATGTAAAATAACATTATATTTGAAATTCACACCTTAGTTCATTTTTTCTGATTTTATAATTCGACTGCGCGTAATTGCCCCACCCCCCCCCCCCCCCCTCTCCAATGGGCATCGGCTGTCGCCGATCACCACTGTCAATCACCTCGGCTGATTGTCGACTGTTGATGTCAGCCTCCACTAGCCACAACCACAATCGGTTGCCACTTCTACTCGTCGGCCACCGCCGCTGACCAATGCATTAATTTTTAAATATATTGAAATTCATTATTTTCATTTTATTTCAAAATCAAACAAAACAATAAAGTCGTTCATTTATTTTATAGTGAACCAAATAATAGTAAAGTATTTCAAATACAAAACATTACTTCTATATTGCATTCATTTTACATTGCATCATTTTTTAAGCCAACAAACAGCCCCTTAATGGATATCAAATACCTACATTTATTATAATGGACCTTTCAAGTTGGTTGTCTAATGAAAATTTTGTTGGTATGGCTATTAAAGAATTCGACTAGAGTTTTTATTTTTGTTGACTGGTTCTATTTAGTTTTAACAGTGACGTTGAATGATTTCACCAAGAATTAGAGTCCTACAATAAAAATAAGTGTTTAAATAACAACTTTCTTAGATCTATAGTTAAGCAAAATTTGCAGTATTCATGAGAATTGATCACTCTCCTTTATAAGATTTTAGAGGTTTAGGGATTGTGACTGTTGGCTACATTAGAATGATTTCACAGTTCAATGATTAATAGGTCTAATCAGAAAAATAGAGAGAGGGAGAGGGAGAGATACGAAAGCTTGTCATGATTGAACTAATTGAATGATTTAATGATGAATGAAAAATCATTGCAATAGATTTCTATTTATAGACACCAGGTATCAAAAAAACTAAACATAAAAAGTTTAATTAATATCCTAAGAATATCTATTAAAAAAATAAATGTTGTTCTTTGTTGAACATTAAATTAAAGAAAATCATAAAACTTCCTGAAACTAAGAAATTAGTTTTGACTCATGTAAACCTCATTAACCCTTGCAACCACCAAGGCAAACCTAGTTTTAAGAAAATTTTAAAAAAATTAATTCTGTTTTGATTTGTGAAACCAATCTTCTCCCCCCTCAAATTTAGTTGAAATTTATTTTTAGCAATTCAAAACTAAACTTTGACTGCATTAACCAGAGATTTGAATTTTTCCATTTTGAATTAAGCCGCATTGACGTCAATTGTAGCCCCTTAAAATGTCATAAGATAGACTTTATGCTCCTTGGATTCAATTTTCTTCTTGAACTAATATAATACAATCCAATTATCTTCTTGATCAATATTATTTTGAATTGGACCAACGCATATAGTATTCGAATTTTCAATTTGGATTAAGCCCTCTGGAATTTAATTGTAGCCCTCCATGTTGCACTTATACTCTATACAACTCAATTTTAGATTTGACTTGGTCCTGATTTTGTCTTGAGCTTTGACTTGATCCTTGGGCTTGACATGAAAAACCAAAGGCTAGCCCCATCTCGGTCCACCTAATTGGCTTAATTAGTAGCTTAACAAAGTTTAAATTAACTATATGAGTCTATTGGATCAAAAACTATTGATAAACATTCTATAAAAATATGAATTAATAATAATAATAATAATTTGCAGTTATTTAGAATAATTTAATATCACAGATCAATGTAAATTCTCTCAAAGAACTACTAACTTGATTTTCTATAGATGTATGTATAATAGCTATAAAACTATTCTCAAATATTTCTAAAATAATCAAATAATGAAATAATTCTCCAATGAATATATGTACAGGCTAAAAGAATAAAACTACATAATTAAAACAAAAGCTCCAAGTGATTAAAAACTTTGGCCACTGAGTTCCAGAATAAAGATTGCATTCCTAAAACATTCTGTTCTCACCTAATCAGGGAATGCATAAAAAAATAAGATTCAACATGAAAAAAGATCAAAAGAATTAAAGAAAGAAAAAATTGTATTACTGGTAATTATACAAATAGTATTATGTCCTTTGCAGCACAAAGTCCCCCGCCTCTTTTCTAAAACTTGAAAAAACAAATGAAATTCATCCCATTGTTAATTCTTACAACTCCTTGCCAAAGAATACTTCCAGAATATATATAGGTTGTTGCAGAATATGATAAGCACATTAGATAGGCATTAACCTAAAAACATCAAGAGCTAAAATGCAAGCTCCACCTTGAATTTCGCACACACATTTCACTAAGAGCATAGGACTAAGGCCCCTTACACTTGAAGTTGGCTCAAGATTATGGATTATCATTAGCCTTTGTGCAAATTTGTTTCTAAGTTAAAAAGAGATTAATGTCACTATAATAATGAGATTTTGTGAGAAAAAAAGGCCCTAAAAAATCAGATAAAAAGCATATACAAGTAAATAAAGAAGTAGCTTCTAAAGAACTGGTTTATAATATATATCAAGAACATAAGTAATTCATATTAATCAAACAAAATTAAAAAACATGGACAAAATCCTAAATCATTAAAAAAATAGGTTTCATAAAAAAAAATGTATATTAATGGAAAAGCATAACTAACGCACCAGAGTCATTATAGCTTATTTAACATTATTTCCCTATTGTAATTTTGTTGTTGAAAGGACTTTATGATTGGATCTTCCAAATCATGATGGCAATGAAAACAACTGGAATTGCATTTAAGCCAATGATGACTCAAACCAAATTAACAACATAAACTATATATAACGAAAACATATAAAAAAAATTGATTATAAAATAAGCACAAGTAATAGAAAGGTGCATGTAAATGAAATATTGGAATTCGAGAATGTAGATAATTCATTCACTTTTACGATAGATATGGTGCATTTAACTTAAATACGACTTTCAAGGCTAGCACCCATAGCTTCAAACCTTGTTGACGATTTAATTTACATTCCAAACAATGAAGACCACTCCGCTAACAACTAAATGTCTACTCCTTCGAACAACAAACTCTTGCAACGCTTTCATAAAAATGGGCAATAACATGCAAGAATTTGTCTTTAGAAGCAAGCATGTTGTTCTATACACATTCAAAACTAAATCGTGTTCTCAATTACATTTATAAATAATGGTTGCATTAAATTCTAATAAAAATCAACATAATCAAAAACACACCGTACACAATAAAATTTTCAAAGCCTAAATAGGAAATAACTCAATTACCATACAATAAATCAACAAATCTCCATTCATAGAATCCTGCATGCATAAAGTTAACCAACACAAAATAAATGCCAAGGAGTGTAAAATCACCTAATTTACTTTAGTGAAAAAAACAGGTTAATCAGAGCCATTTGTTATCACAATAGTTTGTCTAGATCTAATTAATCAAGTCATCATAAGAGACTAAATCAATACCAGTAAGTTGTTACATATGAACTAAATTAGATCGCCCGTGATTCAATATTTGCTACGTTTGTAGTTGTCCAAGGCATTAAGCCATCAAAAGCTAGAAGTTGTCAAGTCGCCCAAGAGACGGGTCATATTCAATCCTCAACACTCAAAACCCTGAACTAGCGCCTATAGGACTGAATAGAAGTCAACTATTCACTAAAGATACATTGAAGTCAAATAATCACTAAAGATACATTGCCACAAAACTTAGGTGCTCATATAGGTTCTTGGAATAGAAACAGTGAA
>NEWO01000645.1:125284-157896 GCA_003013225.1 Phalaenopsis aphrodite
ATTTGAGACTTTACAAAGGCCAATTGATGGTTTATTTTGATGTATAGGAATGTTATAAAGATTTTACAACATTAATTGAGGTCAATTGACTAGGACATGGGTTCAATTTGGTGAGATTAGGTCATATGGTCAAAATTGGGGTTTTGACCCAAATCAAAATTGGGCTCAAATTGTGGACCAATTGAGCTTGGATTTAGTTTAGTTTGGTCATATCAAAAGTGAATTTGAGTTTAGGATTGGAATTGGGGTCAATTGAGATCAAATTGATGGACATTTGAATTAGATTTGGGGAAATTTGGGCCCTTAAAGGAAAATTTTGGGGTTTTGGTTAAAGATGGTCAAATTGACCAAATTAAGTCATATGGTAGTTAGGAGAAATGAAATTAGGAATATTTGGGATTTAATGGGATTTTCTGGGAATTTTTGGAATTTTTGGAATTTTGGGTCCAAGAGGGGGTATTTTGGTAATTTGAAGGTGTTTTAGGGTAAAAGGCTAAGATGAGTATTTTGGTAGAGTTGATGTACCAATCATCACCAACAAGCCATGGACTAATGAGAACCCCATTTTGGGTCCTCTACATAGTGGTCTTAGTCAAACTATAGCCCTAGGGCTAGTAGGTTTAGGGACCGTCTACATGAGTATCCCAAAAGATTAAGGGATCTAGGCTAGAAATTTGAGTTCAGGATTGTGAGTGATTGTGGGTGTAGATGAGTGTAGTGAGTGTAGTGAGTATAGTGAATGCCTTAGCTCCAGACCAACACCTAGGGTTAAACTTAGGGTCAACAGTCCTAAGGGTGACTCATCTTGAGTTTCCCCCATAGTGATCCCACCTACTAAATGCTAGAGGTTGAGACCAACATGTGGAACTTCAGGTTGAGTAGAGAAGAGTTTGGAATTACTAGTGGTGAGGGTTTCACGTCTAGTTTTCTAAGAATAGTCAATAGAAAAATCCTATGGCTAGACCTTAGGCTACTAAAGAGAAAATACTAAACCTCAACAAAAAATGAGGTCAACAGAGACCTAATGGTGCTCAACGTACGCTGGCCAATTAAATTAGGCCGCATGGAAAATATTGGACCCACTTTTCTATGTAATTTAAAAAAAAAAGTGCGCTGAAGCCTGACCCGGCCTGATGTTCGACCCCACACCTCTTCGACTAGGAACTTCGAGTATCCCGCCTTTTAGAATGTCGAGGAAGACATTTCAAAAATACTTTCTAAAAGGTTTTTTCACTGTTTTCTTTGCTAGGGTTTCACATTTCCCTCGTTTGATAGCTTCGAAACCGTAAGACGATGGCTTTTGATGATCTGGAGTATGTGCAGACCGATGAGAGCCCAAGAACAGTATCAGAAGAGGCTGAGAAGACAGAGGTTGAACGGCCAACGAAGTCAAAGAAGCAGAGGAAGAAGAAGGAGGCAAAGAGGATGAAGGAGGGCATAAAGGGGAAAAATTGTCCTGATAATTGTTATTATTTTATTATTATGTTATTTTTAGGTTATTTTTTTGGTTATACATGGATTACTTAGATTTTATTTCTGTTTATTTTTAGGTTATTATTAGGTAATATTCATCATTTTATCTTAGGTTATTTTTAGGCTATTTTTATGCTTTATTCGTCGTTTATTTTTTTGTTATTTTTCTGCACAGGTTATTCGTAGGTTATTCCTGTGTTATTTTTAAGTTACTTGCAGGTGATTTTTAAGTTATGCTCAAGTTATTCGTAAATTATTCCTGGGTTATTTTTAGGGTATTGTTTTGTTAATTATGAAGTAATGCGTAGATTATTCCTAGGTTATTTGGAGGTTATTTTTAAGTTATGTGTAGGTTATTCTTTGGTTATTCCTTGTTTATTTTTAAGGTATTGTTTTGTTAATTTTTAAGCTCTACGTAGGTTATTTCAGGGTTATTTTTAAGTTATGCGTAGGTTATTCTTTGGTTATTTTTAAGGTATTGTTTTGTTAATTTTAAAGTTCTACGTATGCTATTCGTAGGTTATTTCTCGGTTATTTTTAGGGTATTTTTTGTTAATTTTGAAGTAATGCGTAGGTTATTCCTGGGTTATTTGTAGGTTATTTTTAAGTTATGCGTAAGTTATTCTTTGGTTATTCCTTGGTTATTTTTAAGGTATTTTTTGTTAATTTTTAAGTTCTACGTAGGTTATTTGTAGGTTATTCATGGGTTATTTTAAAGTTATGCGTAGGTTATTCTTTGGTTATTCCTAGGTTATTTTTAAGGCATTGTTTTGTTAATTTTTAAGTTCTGTTTCAGTTATTCGTAGGTTATTCCTGGGTTATTTTTAGATTATTTGTAAGTTATTTTTAGGTTATTCCTAAGTTATTTCTGGGTTATTTGTAGGTTATTCGTAGGTTATTTCTATGTTATTGTCAGTATTAATAACATGCATCTTATTCCTGTAGGTTGATGAATAAACAGTCAATGAATTGTAGATGTCGACCATCAACAGTAAGAGAGGTTTTGGATTAGGTTCGGCCAATTGTCTCTCGGAAGACATGGTCAAATCTGGAAAGAATGAAGCTTAATCAGTTTTTTTATCTCCCCAATATCCTCAAGATCACATCCTAACTATGCATTCTGAATTGTTGGGATATGAATAGATTGGCTTTCAGATTGTGGGGGAAGGAGCTGAGTTTTGATGCAAACCAAGTTGCTTTGTTGATTGGCATGCCCAACAGAGGTCCTACAACAACTTGTGTTAAAAAACCCACAATGATATAGATGCAATGTGTGTAAAGAGTGAGCTATTGGAGAGTTCATCCACTAATCTTAATGAACTTATTATTAAATTTTTGTTATCTAATTTATTATTTCCTTCCAACAATTTTAGTGTACCCACAGGGCTCTATTCATTTGCTAAGAATGTAGATAGTTTTTCTTCATTTAACTGGGCTGCAACAGTATGTGACCACCTAATTGAGCAGGTCAATGCTTGTGCCATCAAAATAAGGATGGGTCAGTCATTGGGATACATGAATAGGTTTGTTTTTCTTCTAACGGTTAGTATATTGCCCAACCTCAATCAAAAAAATTAAATTATGTAGTTGTGGTTATATGAATTTTTGATTTATTAATCGTAATTATGCAGCTGTGGTTTTATGAGCACACACTTGTGTAGCCCTGACTTATCCTGACGCCAGACCTTGAATGTTGAGGTGGCAAATAAATACAGGTTGGAACCCTCCATGGATCCATTTAATCTTTACGAAGTTTAGTCATGTACAGGTGAATGATATTAATGTTTGTTATAAGTTCAGGATTAATTTTAGTTTTGGGTATGTTAATTAATTCTTATAATGAATGTTTTTGTAGGTTCTTGATTCTTTTATTGATTTAATAGACGAGGAGCACAATTTACTTGGCCCTCTAGTTGGCTTGATCTCATCTCCTGCAAAGCCCATTGGAAAAACCGAAATTCATACTCATCCAACAACATCAGACTCTCATGGTGCTATTCATTTTGTACAGACTCACAACATCCCGCCACCTACCATTCACATTTGGGTTTTGAAGAGATATGACAAGCTCTGAGGGAGCAACAACAAATTTTTTTTCAAGTGAAGGATTCTTTAAATAACCTAAAAGCTAGTATAGAGTATACAATGATGGAGTTGAGACCGACATCAAGGAAATAAAGAAAATAAATAAATAAAGTTCCCATGGAATCTCCTATAGGTTCTGAATCTGTTGGGAAGAAAGAAAGCCCAGAAAAGGAAGAACAACCAACTGTTCATATTGAGAAAGCATGGGAACAACAGTGGTGGCCCGATATTCTAGAAGAAGGCAACCGATAGGTAGAATGGTTGTCTTCGATGAATCTGTAGCTGATAGTGAAATAAATAAAGGTATCGGGAAACCTAGAGAAGGCATCCCTAAAGACCCAATTGGTAGCTTAGTCTGAAGGATCAAGTCTAGAGGACCAAGGAAAAAAAGGACAGTTAGATCTCCATTTGTTGTTGTAAAGAGAAAGAAAATGGAAGAACTGCCGACCTCTAAGATAGATGATTTAATAGAGCATATTTATGATGTTTCTACGCCAATTACCATACCATCTCCACAGCTCGATGAAGCTAGGGAAGAGAAGGCTGAAGAAACTTTGGAGGATGTACAGCCGAGTGTAATTGTTCCATACAAAGGTGCCCTCCCTTGTTCAGATGTAAAGTTCCCTGGCAGCGAACTACTACCATCTCATATGCAACAAGTCATAGATACTTGTTTAAAAATGTACAAAGAAAGGTATGTAAAAATAGAACACTTTTTTGTCAACTGTTTATTAAATCTAATAAAAATTGTTCAACCAATATGCAAGAATGACATAATAATTGCTCAGAGTCACATTCATATAAGTTGAAATGACCTTGAAGCACTTTGGGATAATAAAGAAGTTGGGATAGAACATGTAGATATGTTTGTCATTGGATTAGATAACCGTAGGCGTCAGTCCCCTGATTCTTTTAGGTCGTATTTTTACATCTCTCTGGCACATTGGGTAAGTAACAAAATTCTCATCAATGTTAGTTGTTCATGTAATTTTAAACTCATTTATTTTGTATATGCAGGGGTTTAGATACCCTCCTATGCAAGATATTGTTGCCCACGTCACAGTGGAAGCTGTATCTCAAGCAGAGGCAATTTTAGTTCCAAAAATTAATAATAGGTATTAGAATCTACTTGTTGGGAACCAGAAGGACCGCAAGTGAAAATTCTATGACTCATTGCCTAATAAAATGCATTTGGGAGTCACCCGCGACGTGGTAAAACTCTAACCCTTATCTAACTAACAACTGACATAAACTGTCTATTATTTCACTGTTTTAAATTACCATTTGTATTAACATATAAGGCATCTTCGTAAGGACTCCAGGAAAGTTTTCCGTAGTGACCCAAGTAATTGGGATGTTATTACGGCAAGAGGCATTCCCACACAAAGTAATAGCGCCGACTGCGGTACATTTGTTTGTAAATATATGGAAGCAATTGTACAGAAAGACAAGATTAATTGGAAAGACCATTTATACTAGCAGGCTGAGATGCCTTAGTTTAGGGCAGAGCTAATATATGAAATCTGTAGATATAAATTATTTGGAGGATAAATGCAGGGGTGAATGTATTTATGTTTTACAAGTTAAATGACTGCAATTTGGCAGGCTTATATGCCTTCAATTTGGTCTATATAATTTTTTATTGTGTTTGAAAAGCGGAATCTATAGCAGTTTGATATCTTATTGTAGGGGTGAATGTATTTTTAAGTTATTGTTATGACTGATGTATTGTGGGAGTATTGTTGTGTTATTGTTAGGTTTTTTATTGCTGTGTTATTGCTGGAGTATTGTTAGGCAATTGTGGGAGTCTTGCTGTGATATTACTAGGTACTATTGTGTTATTGCTGAAGTAATTTTAAGTTATTGTTGAGGTATTATTACGTTATTGTTGTGTTATTTTTAGGTTATTCTTAGGTTATTATTAGGTTGTTGTTACGTTATTGTTGGGTTATTCTTAGGTTATTGTTAGGCTATTCTTGGAGTATTGTTAGGTTATTGTTGGATTATTGTTAGGTTATTGATGGACTATTGTTAGGTTATTCTAATATTATTGTTGGGTTATTCTTAGGTTATTGTTAGGATATTCTTAGGTTATTGACGGAGTATTGTTAGGTTATTGTCAGAGTATTGTTAGGTTATTGTTAGATTATTGTTAGCTTATTGTCGGAGTATTATTAGGTCATTGTCAGAGTTTTGTTAGGTTATTCTTAGGTTATTGTTAAATTATTGTTGGGTTATTCTTAGATTATTGTTAGGTTATAGTTGGAGTATTGTTAGGTTATTTTTGGAGTATTATTAGGTTATTGACGGAGTATTGTTAGGTTATTCTAACGTTATTGTTGGGTTATTCTTAGGTTATTGTTAGGTTATTCTTAAGTTATTGACGGAGTATTATTAAGTTATTGTTAGTGTATTGTTAGGTTATTGTTAGGTTATTGTCAGAGTATTGTTAGGTCATTGTCAGAGTATTGTTAGGTTATTCCTAGGTTATTGTTACGTTATTGTTGGGTTATTCTTAGATTATTATTAGGTTATAGTTAGGTTATAGTTAGGTTATTGTTGGGTTTTTCTTAGAGTATTATTAGGTTATTGACAAAGTACTGTTAGGTTATTGACAGAGTACTGTTAGGCTATTGTGGGAGTATTATTGTGTTATTGCTGGGGTACCGTTGTGTTATTGCTGGAGTAATTTTAGGTTATTTTTGAGGTATTGTTACGTTATTGTTGGGTTATTTTTAGGTTATTCTTGGAGTATTGTTAGGTTATTTCTAGGTTATTATTATGTTATTGTTAAATTACTGTTAGGTTACTCTTAAATTATTGTTAGGTTATTGTTGGATTATTCTAAGGTTATTGTTAGGTTATTCTTGGAGCATTGTTAGGTTATTCTTGGAGTATTGTTAGGTTATTGTTGGAGTATTGTTAGGTTATTAACGGAGTATTGTTAGGTTATTCTTAGGTTATTCTTAGGTTATTGTTACATTATTGTTGGGTTATTCTTAGGTTATTGTTAGGTTATTCTTGGAGTATTCTTAGGTTAATGTTGAAGTATTTTTAGGTTTTAAATAATGTTATATGAACTAGTACATTAGTATAGATAGGGTAAAGTGGGCACAACACATCAAAGCAGGCAAATTATATTGGGCATAGAGCATGTTGGATCGAGTGTGACAATTTTCTGACTCAACGAGTGTGACACTGCAATTGTATTTGGGTCGTAATGGATGTGCGGTTCTTGGCTTGTATATGTTTCTTGATTTTTTTCTACATACAGTGGTAAAAATATAAGACAATTAATTTTGCATATAATCGTAAATATATGGAATATAGAATTGTAAATATATGGAATGTAGAAATATATACCTTTGGCTCTCTTATTTTTTTCCTAGTACCCTTTCAACCTCACATTAGAAATACCTTTCGGTCTCATTTTTGCACGATCATTCACATTGCAGTCATTGTTATTGGATTTCCTTTTTTTGTTTGGTTTATTTGGTTTAGGATACTTCCCATCTAATATATCCTCAACACCTATAACATAGAATTCAGATGGATTCTCAACTGAGAAATCGATGGTTAATCCACATAGCCCATGAAGTAAATCTTCCTCAAACATAGAGTAGAGCTTCCGTGTCAATACGTTGCAGCTTGCCTCAACAATGGACTTGTTTTAACTGTCGGTGTAATAACATTATGAAATCTTTTAAAGTCTTCATTCTTTTCGCTCCTTCTCCATGACTTCATAATATTTTTTAGACCCAGAAAGCAATCTGTGAGGGAACTAGTGGGCTTAGATGCACCATGACAAACATTGTTTGTGGACTCACTTCTTTGTGTAGATAAGATTTTCATTCCAAAAATTTCTTTATTGAATGCAATTGACTAGTTATGCTTTATACAGTACAATGCATCTAGCAACATGTTGTTGTGCAGGTTTCCTTGCTCGATCATTAGAGTCCAAGTAACTTCAAACTCCTCTTCCAAATCACACTTGCTCATGCATTTATAAAAAAGATTGTTAACACTCTTATACATCACATCGCAATGAACTTTCGACGATAATTTTTTATAGATATGCCATTGGCATAATCTATCTCTTGTAAATGGAAAACAATCTGCAATTGCTCTTGTCACCGCTTGATCCCGATCTATAAACATTGTAATTGGATGCTTATCATCCATTATATGAATGAAGGTTTTGAATAACCACTTGAAGGATTATATCGTCTCGTCAGATAAAAAACCAACTCCGAATAGAACATTTTGCCGATGGTGGTTAATCCCTATGAAAGGAGCATGACATAAATTATACTTATTCAAACAGTAGCTAGTGTCGAAAATGATGACATCTCCAAGATAATCATAATCTAGTCTGCAAGACCCATCACTCCAGAAAAAACTTGTAAGCCTACCCTCCTCATCACTTTAAAAATCCCATGCAAACATGTGATCTTCATTTTGGCACTCCATGAATAATTATAAAAGAGAGTTGGCATCACCCTGTTCAATTCTACTTCTTTTATCCCTTTGAATGAAGTTATATGCATCTTGCCTCGTACACTCCAAGTATTCAACTCCGCCAACCTCTGTAGCAAGGAAATTAAATGCATCTACTGCTCTAATCCTAGAACCTGTCATTGATCTCAACAAATTTGCATTTAACTCGCTAATCCTCCAACTGGAACGTAGGAGGTGCTTGTCACCGGATTCTGCCAAGGTGTGGTTATGACTTTCAACAAATTTCTTTATGGTCCAGTTGCCATCAAGATCAATAGCATAGCAAAACATTGCTTGACAATCAGTCCTTATATCAGCTTTTATGTACTTCACAGTAGTGGCTAGCTGTGATTCTCTTTTATGACCTGATTTTCCATAAATATAATCCTTCAACTTAATTTCCTTAGATTTAGCCCAGTAAGTTGTGCGGTCCTTGCGTATAGTGAAACCAACATAATGTGCCTAAGCACAATAATGTTTGTGAGCCTCTTCATCATTACGAACAATAGTATTAAGAAAGCTATGAGCAATTGGATCATTACAATCTGTTTCTGGCCCAAATAACTACAAATTTGAATTATACCATAGAGATAACCCAAATAACTTTACCCTCAAGCCACCTGATTCTAGTGGAAGAATTTTTGGTAAATGTATGCAACCAACTTTTCAGAGGGGGCTTGTTTAGTAGTAATTTTGTCTTTTTGATTAGATGAGAAAGGAGTGTCCTTTACCCACCTTACTTGCTCACTAGATAAGATAGTATTTAGCATCCTGCAATTCCACTATTCCTTAGACCAGAAATCTTTAACTTGATTATGATAAGTGGGGTTGGGGATAACAATCAAGTTTCTCCCCATTGCACACCCATTGATCCAACCAAAAGTTTACTTCTTAATATTCAACAACTTAGACCATATCTTGAAATTCCCCAATTTCTTAGTTATAAGAGTAGGATACACTAACATGCAGTACTTCCCCATCATATATCTGGCCCAAAGACTATCCTGGGCCTTAAATTTGAACCACAACTTGCAGAGGTTAATAAAGCTTAGATGCTGAAAAACTTTGAACCCCAAAGCTCCAGCCTGCAAGTGTTTGCACACCTTCTGCCAAGGAAGCCAATGATAATATTTTCTTTGCCCAAACCACAAGAATTTGTTAAAAATTCTACCAATTAGCACTTATGTATCTTTTTGCATGGTAAACATCTGAAGAACATAGGAGGGCATGACAGTCAGAATGCTCCTCAAAAAAGTATTCCTCCCTCCATTTGACAAGAAGGAATTAGTCCAACAATCAAGCTGGGCCTTGATTTGGTCAATAACCTCTTGGAATTAAGTTTGCTTACATCTACTTTAATTAATTGAACACCAAGATACTTAATATGGAGAGAGGCAATGCTAAATCCAGTGTATTCAGATATCCAGTGTTTGATATGAGGATTAGAGTTATCATTAACAAGAACTTGACATTTCTGTTTGTTAAGATCCATACCAGAAGCTTGTTGAAAGTGCAGAAGTCCTTTACACAGTCTCTTGACAACATTTTTGGATGCATTAGAGAAGATTATAATATCATTTGCATAAGCTAAGTGGCTTATGTGGATATTGGATCTGTGATGAAAAGCCAAATAGGGTGAAGTAGCAAACATCTTATTTAACTGTCTTGAGAAGTAGTCCAAGGATAAAATGAATAAAGCAGGAGATAAGGGGTCTCCTTGTTTGATTCCCCTGGAAACAGTGAAGAAGCCATGACATTTGCCATTAATCAAAACTAAGTGAGCATTGCACTTCAACCATCTTTTAATGAGATTAATGAAATCCCCATTAAATCCTTTAGCAGATAAAGTCTCCAGAATGAAATCTCAATTGAATTTATCATAAGCTTTCCTAGTGGCATTTCCCCCTCTACATTCCGTGTCAAGATCTAACAAAAGTTCCTAGGCCAAAAATATATTATGTGTGATTTTTCTACCTTTGATAAAAGCAACTTGATTATCACATATGAGATTTTGGAGATGTCGTTGGAGCCTGAAAAGAATAATTTTTCTAATCAGTTTAGAAATCACATTAGTTAATCTGATGGGCCTGAAGTCCTCCCAACTTTTTCTATTCTGATTCTTTGGTATAAAAGTGATAGTGGAAGCACTGAAGTATCTAGGTGGGTCCACCCCATCAAAGAAATTTTGAACAGCTTGTATAATATCCTTGCTGGTTCTAGCCCAAGTAGCTTTGTAGAAGGTGGATGTAAACCCATCAGACCCAGCAACCTTCTACCCATCAATTGAATTTAAAGCAGTTTTAATCTCTTCCTCCAAGGGAATATTGATCAAATTTACATCTTGTACATATTCATGACAATCAGATAACATGTCAGTATCAATGGGGTTCTATCAGTGTGCCTATTATTGAAGAGATTATGGAAGATTGAACAACATCTTGAACTATTTCTTCATCAGTGGTAAGGTTCTGACCAGTGGAATTGGTGATATATAGAAACATATTACATTTCCTCCTGTAATAAATACATGCATGGTAAAACCTTGTATTTCTATCCCCTTCTGTGAACTTAGATATTGCTGCCTTCTGCTTGAGGAAACTCTCTGCATAGTAAATTTGAGAAAGAAGCTTCTCATTTGCTTGATGCACCTCAGTTTCAGTATTCAGTCCCAATTGGAACCCCTTTTCTAATCTGTAAACTTCCTCCTGAGCAACTACAATATTTTCATTTACATTTCCAAACCTCTCCCAGTTCCATCTTCTAAGAGGCATAGCTACTTTCTTTTGTAATTTCCAAAGCTTAATCCAAGGGTTGTAATCAGTTTTAGAACCCCAAACTTTGTCAATTTCCTGAAGGAACTCAGGATGTAAAGTCCACATGTTTTTGAAATCTAAATGGAGTACTAATAGGTCTGACAGAATTCTATATAGAGCAAAGAAGTGGTCTATGGTCTGATCCAGCAATAGCAAGATGAGTGACAATAGTGTAAGAGAAAGTTTGAAACCATTGAGAATTGCCCAACAATCTGTCCAACCTCTCCCACAGAGTACCCTTCCTCCAAGTGACTTTTGGCCCTTGAAAGTTCAGATCAAAGAAACCAACATTTTGTATAAAATCATTGAACCTGGCCATTGCAAAAGCCAAAGGGGCATTGCCCCTTCTTTTTCAGTAGGAGAAGTAATACAATTAAAGTCACCACCCAAGATCCATAAAGAATTAATTGACTGCCCAAGATGTAATAGATCCTGCCATAGGGTCTGCTAATGACTAGCTAAACAACTGACATAAATAAAAGTAGCATATCACACCCGTGCTCCAATAGAAAACTGGATATGTATGAACTGAGAATGATCAAGTAACATAGAGCACTAATTTTAGATTTGACAAAAAGCCAGATTTTATTATTGGAGTTTGCATAATAAGTGAACTTAGAAAACGTTTTTATAATGTTTTGAGAGTATTTTGTGACCATGGGCTAAATAAGTGCAAAGCACCAAATCCTATGAGTTCTAATGAGATATTTCAATCTCTTGAGTGAGGATGGGTGAGCCACTTCTCTTATGTTCCAACATAAGTAATTGATCTTTGAGAAAAGGTTCTCCCCTTCCCTCTAGTTCTAAGATGAGGTTCCACTTGTGGGAGAATGGAAGGCCCATCCAATGTCTGTTTAACGTCCAACCTGCCTTTCTTTTTCCTATTACTTTTCTAAACTTGCCATTCATCAGTTAACACATCTCTAAGGGTGTTGAGTGTAGGATCATCAATCTTATGTGGATTAATATCCAATAAGCTATCATCTTGTATATCATTTATCATCAGTCTTTTCTTAGTATAAATACCGTTGACAGTGCTTTCCATCTGAGCTACAACTGTAATATTAGGTAAATTAGACTTATGGTGAGTAGCATTAGCTTCTGATTCTAAAGCTAAAGCACCAGACACTGCTGCCTCTATTTGCTCAGAATTGATTACCTTCTCTATACTTTTATCTGAAGTCTTCAGCATTTCTCCAAGTTATGTCCAAACATTCTGCAATGAGAACAGTAGATAGGTTTTTCTCCACCACAATCTTATGCCAAAAACCTTCTTCTTCTGATCAAATTCAAACCCTCTCAATATCTGAGAGTGTTATGTCTCTTTCTACAAGAACTCTAGCCCCTGCAATCCTGGCCATGTTTTAAGTTGGAGCATCAATTTTCAGAGGGCCTCCACGTGCTCTATTGATATTGAAGAGCACATTTTGATGGTAATATTGTATAGGGAGATTAGGGAGTTTAAACCACATAGAAATAATTGGGGGTTCCTTATTAGTGTCAAACCCAAGTGTCCACTTCATCAATGTCATATGGATTCCAATAATAATCAAGGTCTTTTTAGCAAATACTCTAGCATAATCTTCCTTAGTAGATAAAGTAATTAACATATGCCTCCCATCTAATAAGCCCAGCCTCCATGGGCCATTTAGCTTTAACTCATCAAAATATTTCCTTACAAAGTCCATCTTAGGATGTCCACACTCGAATTTTCCTATTAGAGTAAATTTAATTGATTCATTAAGAGCTTAAATCTATTATGTGGAGAAAAGGATGGCAGGTTCCCCATCCTTCAGCCCTAAGGGGTTAACATAAGGACAAACTTTCTTCCTTACAACAACATTATGAAGGTTTTGCGGAAACACCAAATGCTCAAATGACTTAGGTGCTTCAATCCCACTTCAACTACATCAACAAATGTAGCCTTTGTCCATTAAGAATTAGTTTCAACATCAATGGGACAAGCCATTGATAGAAACTAAAGCAAAATCCAAAGAACAACAAACTAACAAACTAGCTTGAGAGAGAAAAACCAGTAAGAAGAAATCTAAAGAAACCAAAGTTCAAACTAGCTATTCTACTGTTAAACCAACTAATAAGAAATGGAAAGCCAACAAAAGAAGGCCAAAATGTAGTCCACTAAGCTTTAAATGTAATGGAACAATAACTAGTTCACCAAGCTTAGCAAGTAAGCAATGGAATAGTAATTAAAATTAAAAAAGCTGTTGCCCGGGAAAGTCCCAAGCAAAAAAGAACTCCCAATCTTCACTTCAAGATAAAAGATCTTCTTGAGGTAGAAACACAAATCTCCTCCACCAAGCTCCATAGCGCCGCCGGGAAGGGCCATCAGTACCCAAACCCTAGCAAAGCAAAAACTATTCCGACAGCCACCATTTGTATACAATTATAGATATATATAGAGAAATGAAGAAGAATTTAGCCATCGAAAGCATAGACATCAAAAGCACAGAAAATACTACAGAAAAAACATCTTAGAAAACCACGATAAAATCCACTACCCTAACATTTTAGAGAAATGAAGAAGAATTTAGCCATGCATCTTTAAGGAAATCATATCAAACATCTTAGAAACATAGACATCGAAAGCAAAGAAAATGCTACAGAAAAAACATCTTAGAAAACCACGATAAAAACCACTACCCTAACATTATAGAGAAAAGAAGAAGAATTTAGCCATGCATCTTCAAGGAAATCATATCAAAGAGAACTATGCAGAATTTCATTATAAGAAATAAATATATGTTTAACTTACAAATAGTCTTGTCTTCACCGCAACAACAACACTCTCTCTTACACAAACTCTCTCATAGCTCTTAAAATGAATGGTGAAAACTCACCCTTAAGGGTTTCAACCTATGGAAGGAAGAAAACCTTAAAGGAAACACTCAAAATCTCTCCTAATCATTGCATCCAGTCATCTCAAATCTCTCTTCTTTCTTCTGAAAATCCTAAAAATCTTTCTTATGATTGAGTTCATGGATTTTACAATGGAATTTCCTTCCAAAAATGATTTCATGTTTTATCAACATGGGTACACCGAAAAATGGTGTGGTCACACCTGGCTTCTAAATATGGAGGCAAGGCCAAGCTTGATTCTAGCATGGTTAAGTTTTGTATTTGATTTTATAGCTTGATCATGTTGAAACTAGACATGTTCATGACACTTCTATCAAACTTATGGCTTGTTCACACAACTTCTAGACATTTTAACGTCACTTTAGGCTGCTTTTTAATTAGTTTTTCTCATTTTAATTGCTCATATTACATCTCTGTAACCTGCATAATATCAGAAAAAACATTTGTCAAGTGCAAATCTATAATAAATTAGTGAAAATTACAAGTAAAATGTAGAATAAAATATAGGTTAAATCAGGTAAAATTGACAGATGTCACATCTTTATCATTCAACCATCCAAGATTATGAGGTCACAAAAAAGTAAATATGAAGTGTTGATAGCCAAACCACTGTTAGCCCAAGAAATGGGCGTCAGAAATCTAGCGGTAAAGTTTGATTCTCAACTTATTCCAAATCAAGTGATTAAATAATTTGAAGCAAAAGATGAAATGATGGTCAAGTATTTGAACAAAGCAAAAATGGAGGGAAGTTCACATGATTCCAAATTAGGCATGTAGGGAGAGAGAAGAACTAAGTGGTGGATCTCTTCTCAAAATACATATGCTTTAAAGACAAAGCACCACGAAGGCTTTTCTGACCAACCATAAAAGTATTAGAAGCAATGGTGGAAGAGACAAAGGGTATGAAAAGTTCGATAGATCCCTACGTCCACTACATCAAAATGAGGAAAATCCTCAAGGAGGTGACAGATCCTTAGAGGTTCAAGTTCAATGTTGCCAATTACCTCCTAATTGAAGACACTCTTTTGAAGCCAACCATTTCATTGCTTCTAAGGTGCATGAAAGAAAATGTGGTGGAAGTGATCTTCAGAGAAATGCATTCGAGTGAATTTCAAAGTCATTCCGATGGAAAGACCTTAGCTCACCATGTCCAAAGGCAGGGCTATTTCTAACAAACCCTTTTTAAGGATGAAATAAACGTTTCTCAAAGCTAAGAGTAGCATCAAAATATGCTCCATTACTACGTAAACTGATGCAAAATTTACAACCGATTGTAAGCCCCCTAGTCTTTCACTATTTAGGGGCTTGATATCCTTGGGCCCTTTCTATTCTTGGAAGGACAACAAAAGTTCATTTTGGTCATCGTTGACTATTTTTCCAAATGGATTAAAGCAAAAGCTCTCACCTAAATTATTACAAAGGTTTTCTAGAATTTCATGTGAACATATATTATTTGTTAGTATGGTTTACCCTTAAGGCTCATAATAGACAATGAAACCCAATTTTTTTTAGGTTTGTTGAGGGATTTCTGTCAAAGTTAGGGTATTAACCTCAAACTTGCATCAGTGCATCATCCATAGATGAACAATTAAGATAAGTTTGCAAAAAAGATCATCCTAAATCTACTAAGAAAAAAAATTGAAGATTCTCGGGCTAATTGGCCAAACTTGCTTTTGTTTGTTCTTTGGGTCGTCCAAGCCACTCCTTCATTAGCGATTGGGCAAACACCATACATGCTTTCAAATGAAATAAAAGAAATGTTATAAGTTTAATAAATCATCATAGAAAGTGCGTAGACAGTGTATTATCTTTATGAAGAGGGGCTTATTGATTGACAAGATGCAAATGACAAAGGAGCTTCACTCTCCTTCTATCTGCTAGATGAAGTTTGAAAAAAAGTAGCTCTATGATAGTAAGAAGTAAAAAGAACTACTCGTTACTATAATATGAATATGTGAGAAAGGGCATTCTCCCCCATTGACCTAATTCTAAAGAAAGCTGGTCAAACTGTAAGAGCACAGTTGGTCAACATGGTCGATCAGACCTAGACCAACCCCATCATCGTTTGCTAAAAAGTGGCCCTAAGAGCTTATAATCTAAAATCCTACATAAGGAAAAAGCTCTACCAAACATGGAGTGAAGACAATCTTAAAATTTTTTTTCTTTAAGAAGATTACTATGTATCTTTGCCTGAGAAAGACAATCTTATTTTACTTTAAACAATTTTTTTTCATATTTTCTTATGAAAAAGATAAATGTTGTGTTATAAACCCAGGCTTGAAATATCTCTCAGGGAACCAAAGGATTGATAGGCCTTGCATCAAAACACACATAAAAAAATGGATTACTTAAAAAATAATGGCTAAAATAGAATTCTAATGTGTGGTTGCGATAAAATAAAAAGATGGCTAAAGATGCATTGTGACGCGTGGTTGCGATAAAATAAAAAGAAAACCAAGGAAGCGTTCCCACATTTGTTCATGATGAAATAAAAAGGTAGCCAAAGAAGCATTTTGATGCTCCATCATAATAAAATAAAAGAGGTTGTGATAAAAGAATAAGTTGCTAAAGTAGTGTTATGATGCATGGTCACAATGGATGATTGCATAAAGCATTCTGACACTCAACTAAAAATCTCAAACTTGGATTTTTTTGAAATTCCTAAAAAATTATAAACCCTACTAGTTTTAGATAAACTAAACAAATTTTTGGGTGTCGTCGTGTAAAACTTAAGTCCGCCTAATTGTTGATGCTTAACTGACACCAAGGAGGTGTTTGATCACATGAAATCTCACTTTTAATCTCTAGTGAAGAACATAAACAAACCATGAAAATGCATCAAAGTATAACTAGAAAGGTAAGTATAGTTGAAAAAATAATCACACATAAGTTCTAACAAAAGGTCATATTTCATTTGTATAAACATTTATTACAAAATCTTATGTATATTATTTTGGGAACATTTAAAAAAACAAGTCTAAATCTATGGATTGTTAGGTTGAGTGTTAATTGAGCCTTCATCTACAACATTATCTCCTTGAGACTCATATTATTGATCAGACATAGAAGCAAAATCATAAAGCTTCTTGAATTTGTTAATATCATAATATTTACAAACATCCCCACTCTCAAAATCTGATCAGCGAAGATCCTTTTACCCTCTTCTAAATTTTTGAATTTTGTGTTGAAAAGCTCCTCAATTATCTTGATGGTGGTTATCTGCTCAGACACTTTAACATTTTTCACTTGGTCAACAAACACCCACTCAGAGGCTATTTCGAGCTTTGCTTTTTCCTCCTTTAGTTTTTCCTTCACTTTGACTGCTGTCATAGTTGTCAGCTCTGCTTGCTCTCAGTACCATCAAGCCATGCCTTAGACTTAACAACTCTTTCTCTCAAAGAAAAGTGAAGTGAGGTTTTGTGGTGCATTAAGACATACCAAGCAACTATAAATGGTCATATATAGGATAAAGATCCATGGGGAGAAGACTGCTCATAAGATTCTCAAGGCTGCATGACCAGAGGAAATGTACAATAGTAAACATACTCAACTGATGCAGAATTTGAGGAAAACCAATCTCTTTAGTGTCCCGAAACAAGAATCTAAATTCATATAACTTCAACTATTTCTTCTATAGAGGAGTTTAATGGCTCTTATTGACCTGCTTATCCTTGGGAGGCAATGGATGAAAAACTTCAGAGTTAAACACTATTTCCTTTCCGTCTACCCTCGGCCTTTCTCCTCACCTAACTAAGAAAGCACCGAGAGAGGTTTTTAGCTTGCCTCACTTCTGCAAAAGAGAGTAATGCAGCTCAAAGTTGATGGCTGGGACACTTCTTGCAGAGAGGGATGCTCCGCTAACTCCCCAATCCCCAACCAAAGGGAGGAGCCAACTCGTCTTGATGCTGCTCCCATGAATTACCCGAGGCTAAGGGAAAATATCTGTTTAATTAAAATCAACTTACCATTAACTTATTTTAAATAACCACTTTAATTTTATAAAATGAATTTATTATACATATACCTGGAATGGTGCCACCGATATGATTGCCTTCCTCTATTTCTTCATCATTCCTTATAAGAAGATAGTCGCCTTCTCACTTTCTTTTACTAGGTTCCTTCTTTGAGATCTTTATAGAATTATCCATATGCTTCTTCTCTTTATCCTCATTAGAGATGACCCACAACTTAGATGTCATGAGACACTACTTGCTCGGGTTTAAAAACTGATTGATGGCCATGAGATCTGTATATTGTACCACAGACACTTGCTTACTCATAATGATTGATTCAAGCAATTTAACATGGGGCATAATTCTCTTTTTCTTCTTTTATGGGCCTCTAGTAGGCCTAGTGTTGATGCCCCCAACTGTCATAAATCACCCTTAAAAATTGAAGCTAACCATCCTTGTTTTTGTTCTTTAGGTCAATCAAGTGAAACTTCTGATTAGAGCAAAAGACAATGTAACCTTCCAGCTCAACTTTGATTGAGAACATATCAAAGAGTAACTCCTGAAACCAAGAGACTACCATTCTGTCTATGTAGATCACATAAGTTATAACCGTAATGGAGTTTGGCTTAATCTATGATGAGTAACTCAAGAATGATTAAAGATTAACCTTAACTCTATGTAGAGGGGAAGCCAAAAAAATTTAATCTCAGTAAAAAATTAGATCATCGCCCAACTAATCTGAATCCTGAGTTTTGGTATACACCTATTGAAGGAAAAGGATCATGTCATAGACACAAGCGGTGTCTAGTACTTTCACATCAAATATCATTAGGATTGACCTCTTGATCATTCTCATCACATCAAACATTTGGTGAGAATAATTTGACGCTATGACGTTGAATAAAAGAAGAGAAAGTGGAAAAATAAATTATTCACTTAGTTTTTGCTCAACCCTATATATAGGGTATGGGAGGAATTTGAAAATTCTCAAATCCATTCATCGATTATTGAAATATACATAAAATCAAAGCAAAGCTAAGATCACTCTAGAATTATTCAAGCTCGACTCAAGCTCTAGTAGAAGGGATGCTAAAGTCCCCACTGAAATTGATCTTGGTAAAAAATTAGATCATCACCAAATTAATCAAAATCCTTAGTCTCAACATTCACGTTGAAGGATAATACTCGTGTCATATACACAATTGATGTCTAGTACTTCCACGTCAAATGCATTAGGATTGAACTCTCAGCCATTATCGCCACACCAAACATTTGTTAAGAATAATTAGATGCCATGATGCTTCAAAGGGAAGCCAAATCAAACGAATAAAAAGTGGAAAAAAGTTATTCACTCAAATTTCAATCATATATATAGGGTTTGCGAGGAATTTTAAACGTCTCATATCCATACATTGATTCCCAAAATATACATCAAATTAGAGCAAAAATTAAGAGTATAAATAATTAATTTTTTTTTGAAATATGATAAAAATCAAACTTTTATTTATGTAAAAAATACTTTACAATTGGGTCATCCGCCACCTCAGGAAGGACTTGGCCCCGACTCACTAAACTTGAATACAACACATGCTTGTCAAACTTGTATTTTTCTATCTCCTCTTCTTACGATCAAACATGAGAGATCAAACAAAACAACCAAACCTCTACCAACTCACCTCAATGACTTGCCAGTTTAGCCTAAAGGATTTCTAAATCTGCATAGGGGATGACCATCTACACTCTCAAGTTTGATATGACAATCTCCCTTTTAAGCTCAACTGCTCAAGCAAAGGAGTCCACAGTCTCATCCATGGGTCATGCCAATGACTCTTGGGAACCTTACCACATGTTTTTTTACTAATGTGGATTAGTAGGAAACTGTGGTTGGTTGGTTGTTGCTTCAATTGTGAGAGGGCAGGAGGTTCAGTAGGCACCTCCGGAGTAAAGAGTGTCCAAACTCCTCCAGGTCGGGAGTCTACAATCTCCATGGTTTCAGCTACACATACATAATATATCAAGAAAGTTGAAAAGAAAGTTAAAATAAAGATGAAAAAGTTATTGTTCAATCTCTTTATCTTTGATGTGTGGAGACTTTCACCAATGGGCAGAGGAGCCTGTAGGTTCAAGTTCGGGAGGTGGCAGTGGAGACGATTACTGATGCAATGACTCTAAAGCCAACGTAATTGCATCAGCCATGCACATTCCCAACTGACTCCTAACATTAAATATTAGCAATGAGTGAAGATTTTGCAACCTTTCTTAACCTCTGCTTCTTAGTTACAACCTGTTTCATTAGATTGGACACCTTTGGCCTTGCCTCTTTGATCTTAAATATTAGCAAGAGTGCTTGTTATTTTTCTTTCATCTCTTGAACTCCTGTAAGTTAGTTGACCCTCACTGATAGTTTCTTCTTTGAAGCAAGATGATAAGTCTCTAGCTTCCTCTTTTCTTGCCCCCTAAAGGGTGAATCATGGAGGTAGTAAGCTCAAAGGCCTTCATCAGTGTTTCTTTTTCCACAAGTTTACCGGAGCCTGACATTCTCATCCTCTCCTACAAATGACTAAAGGACAAAGTGATTCTAGAAATTAGAAGGAGAAGCGTTGATTGTGCACAATTTATAGGGAAAGATAACACAAAAATCCATGGTGTACAATTATTGTTAGTACTTATCACTTAATAAATAGACAATTATTTCATTTAATCTCTCATTCTTATGGCAACTGCAAATTTTAAAAAAGTAGAGAATTGGGGAACTAAATATGTTTATTAGAAATATGACTACAAGAATCTCATGGAATCCAATGGATAAGAAGGAAAGGGCAATAGAAGATGGAATTGTCTAAAGATTTTTCAATTGGATGAACTTTCAGCCGACTGAATGAACATTTGTCCAAATCAAATAGCATCACAAACCTATACTGGAGAAAACTAACCGAATACATTAGCATTAACAAGGTAAATGGTCACATAATGGAACTTTTGTCTGACCATCTACAAAAATTCATTGCTCAAAGGAGGGATATCTAGCAGATTATGGTGACTCACTCTTATTGTGTAGATAAGTATGCTTAATTTCATTGAAGTATTGCATATTTTTATGGATTAAATCACACTTTAAAAAGGTTTTTTTTGTGTTTTTTTTGTAGGTATAACACGTAGTAGAAGTAAAACAAAGTGGAGGAGAAATGGAGTGAAGCAAAGGTGATGTGGATAAAAAGGTGACTCAATGGACTAATACCTAGTACTTAGGCACCAGTGCTCGACCGTGGGGACACTGAAGCTAGAGCCTAGGGGCCAGCCCAGTGGAGCCTAGGCGCCACAAACTTCTGGCTAGCTTTTCAGGATTTTTTTTCACTGTGTGGGGAGTTATTTCAAAGATGTAAGGGAGGTTTTGAGGGAGTTTTTGCTAAGTGTTTTCATGCTTTAGAAGGATATTATGGTAAGTTTTGTTGTAGAGAAGATTGAGGTGAGTTTACTTAGAGATTTTGGTGATATTTGTGAGTTGTATTGGAGGGAAGACATTCAACATTGCAGTAAGAATTGAGAGATCCTTTGGGGAGGCATTTTCAACACTTTGAAAAGGGAAAAGCTAATTATTATGCACTCACTCATATTTTATTTTATGTAAACACAATTCTAGTCGCTTTGCTTTGTTTCAAAGATGTTTTTGTAGTTTTCACCATGCTTTGTGAATTGTCTTTTTACCATTATTTTGTGATTATTAAGTAGGAATGGAAGGATTGAAATAATGCTTTTAAAATCATTTTTAGAACCATAATGTGATGAGTAATAATCAAGTCTTAATTTACTTTTCATTATTTCCAAACAAGATAATTGCTCCTAATTGTCACTAGCCTAATTCACAATTTGAATTCTTGTTATTTCTCCTATTCCACTTACATCATTACAAGATAAGGTAGTTTTATTACTTGATTTTCACCAAGTAAAACATAGTAGACTAACCATAGGAGTAACACCTTAAAAGTTGTTGTAAATTCATTAGGACTTGTTAGCATAACTTTAAACCAATTTGATTTCCAAGCTAAGGATGAATTTAGTAGACTAGAACTTTTCTTAAAATTATTTACCTCATTTCTTTGTGGATTCAAAAATTTGGACTCAAAAGTCACTATCTACAAATGCAATATGTGTGCTTGCGTTAGGCCCCAGACTGTGAGGTACACCTGGACTTACATTAAGGCTGCATGAAGTGCTTTTTGGTGTCGTTGCCGTGAGAGTGACAATGTAGTTAAATTAGGAGAATTTTAGTAGAACCATTAGAAGTTAGACTTGGAAAAATTTCAAATTTTAGTAGTATATTTTTGTTTGTAATAGTTCATTTATTTGAAAAAAAATTCTTTAAATTTTTTTTGGTGTTTGTGTGAAAACTTATAAGTTCACCCTTTAGTTAGTAAATTAATAGTATAAGAACAACAATACTTGAACCCTACGATTCAGAACAAGACAGGACTATTAAAGAAATTAAAAAATAGAAAAAATTTCATGACCTTGTAGAAGAAATTACGAACAATCAACAAATCAATTTAGATAACCAAACACTAATTAATGATCATCATAACACACATAGTCCTTTAAGTGATTATGGCAATCCTACAGCAGATGAAATTCATTAATGTATTTAAACACCTATCGCAAAAGCTAACACATTTGAACTTAAGCTTGCTATCATTTAAATGGCGTAGATGTATCAATTTGGGGGAACCCCGTCTGAGGATCAAAATTTACACTTAACAAGTTTTTTAAACTTTGTGCTTATAATTGTGTATAAAACAACACTGTTAGGCTTAAGCTTTTCCCTTTTTCCTTGAGGTATAAAGCTAAAATGTGTTTGAACTGATTGACACTAAGATCATTTATAACGTGGGTTGACTTAGCCCAAAAATTCCTAGTTAAGTATTCCCACCTTCAAAACTACTGAACTTAGGAATGATATTACTTCATTTTGCCAGTTAGAAGGTGAGTCAATTTATGAAACTTGTGAGTGATTTAGGGAACGTCTTAGTAAGTGTCCACATCATGAACTATTTGATTGGTTGATTATTTAGACTTTTTACATTGGTTCAGTTGGATCCCTTTGATCTATTATTGATGTCACCACTGGTGGTTCACTCATGTAAAAGCCATTTGATGAGGCTTATTCTCTAATTGAGGAGATGGCCACTAACAACTTTTAATGGTATGCTAATAGTGTAAGCCCAAGGAAGGTAGCTAGTGTACATGACACAAATTTGCTTTCAATTCTAACTTCTTAGGCAGCAGCCATATCAAGGATACTAGATCAATTCAGAATGAACCAACCTCAAATACATTCAGTAATTGAGGAAAATTCATTTGGACAAATGGTTGATTCTATTACTTCACTCGTTGAAATCCTAAATATAATTAACATTAGATCTAACAACCCTTATTCCATTTTTAACAACTCAAGTTGGAAGAACAATGTGAGCTTTAATTGAAATAGCAACTCTAGTGGGGGAACCAACAATGAGAAAAAAAATGGGCAATTATGTAAAGAATTGGAACAACCAGGGTAGTACTAAGTATAGACCTTCTTATCGTCCTAAATTTAACTTTAGACCACAATTTTAAAAGAAGTTGTCTTTAGAGGATGTTGTTTTGCAAATGGGGAATCACCTGCAAAGTCAAGGTGCAACTATTAGGAATATAGAGAACTAGTTGGGACAAATTGTTAACTCACTTAACAATCAAACCCAAGGAACTCTTCCAAGTAACATTAATATTAACCCTAAGGAGAAGAATTGTGAGCAAGTTAAAGCTATTAAAATGTGAAGTGAAAGGGAATTGGAGGTTGTAGTTCAAAAAGATCATTAGTTGGAAAAAGAGAACTTAAAGCCTAATAAACCTATGAAAGATATTTATAAAGGCCTAGAGAAACCAATCTCACCAACTAAGATTAACATTGAAAAATCACCATCTCCATTTCCTCAAAAACTTCAACAAAAAAAAATTGGATTAAAAATTTTTGAGATTTTTGAAAGTGTTTAAGAAACTAACTATTAATATTCCTTTTATTGAGGCTCTGGACTAAATGCCTAGTTACATAAAGTTCATGAAAGACATTCTTAAGAAGAAAAGGAATTTTGAAGACTATGAGATAGTTGCACTTGGTGAAGAGTGTAACGATACTATTCAGAAGAAGCTTCCTCAAAAAATTAAGATTCTTGAGAGCTTTACTATCCCTTGTGAAATAGGAGAAAGGTATTATGAGAAAGCTTTATGTGATCTTGGAGCTAATATAAACCTTACACCACCATCTATTTTCAAAAGGTTGAGATTAGGATAGGTGTCCCCTACTACTGTGACTCTTCAATTAGCTGATCGATCGATCACTTATCCAAAAAGGCTTATAGAGGATGTATTAGTCAAGCTGGAAAAAAATTAACTTCCCTTTGGATTTTATTATTCTATATATAGAGGAAGATAAATAAGTTCTAATCATCATACGTAGTCCTTTCCTAGCCACTGGATGAACTATGATTGATTTACAAAAAGGAGAATCAACTAAGAGGAGAAATGTTTAGGAGATTTCCTTTAATGTCTTAAAAACTATGAATTATCCTTCTAAAGGGAATGAAGTTGTGCGTTTTCAAATGGGCTTAATTAATTATTTCTATAATAGCCTTTTTTGAGAAAGTTATGAAGATAAATCAGTAGAGCAGGATTTGGATGAGGAGAAAATTACAGACTCTGTAGATGAATATGCTCTACTCATAGAAGATAATTATAAGATAGTAAGGGAGAGGTTTGAGATTTTAGATACAATATAACATAGAAAACCTCTTCTTCTTTCTAATGAGGAACCTCTTGAACTTGAGATGAAGGTGCTTTCTAATCACCTAAAGTATTTTTTATTTGGGGAAGGCATCTACATCACCACTTATCATATTATTAAATTTGACTAATTCACAAAAAGAGAAATTAATATATACTTTAAAGAATTATAAGAAAGCTTTCAGATGGACCTTAGCTGATATAAAGGGGATTAGTCTTTCTATATGCATCCATAGGGTTCTAATGGAAGATAACCATAAACCTAAGGCATATCCTTAAAGGAGATTAAATATAATTAAGAAAGATGTAGTTAAAAAGGAAATATTAAAGTGGTTAGTTGCATGAATTATCTATCCTATATCAAATAGTGCTTGGGCTAGCCCTATTCACCAAGTTCTTAAGAAAGGGGGAGTGACAGTCACTAGACATGTCAGTGGGTGGCATATATGTATAAAAATTACTTTTCTTTACCTTCTCGGATCAGATGTTGGATAGGCTAGTTGGTAATCCATAATTTTGCTTTTTAGATGGATATTCTAGGTTTTATCAAATACCTATAGCTCTTGAGGATCAAAATAAAACAACATTCATAAGTTCTTAAGAGACTTTTGTTTTTCAAAGAATGTCATTTGGGTTATGTAACACACTTGCTACATTTTAGTGGTACATTATGTCTATTTTTTGTGACCTAATTGAGAAGAGAATATAAGTTTTTATGGATGACTTTTCAGTGTTTAACACTTCATTTGACTCTTATTTAGGTCACTTGGAGAAGGTGTTGAAATTTTGTGAAGAAGCTAATCTTGTACTAAATTAGGAAAAGTGGCAATTCATGGTTTCTGGAGGTATTGTATTAGGACATAAAATATATGAAAAATGCATGAAAGTAGACCCAAAAAAGATTCAAATTCTTGAAAAACCTCCCCCACCCACTATTTTGAGGGGAGTTAGAAGTATTTTAGGGTATGTTGGATTTTATAGGTGATATATAAAGGATTTCTCTAAAATCACTAAATCTCTATGCCATCTTTTTGGAAAGGTTACTCTCTTTATATTTGACCATGAAAGCCTAAATACCTTTAATACCCTGTAAGAGAAGTTAGTCACTGCTTCTATTGTTCTCTCACCTAAATGAGGGCAACCATTTGAGCCAATGAGTGATGCTAGTGATTATGCTATTGGGGGCAGTTTTAGAACAATTACATGATAAAATGTTTAAAGCTATATATTATGCCAGTAAAACTCTTAATGAAGCTTAAATGAATTACACTACTACTGAGAAGGAGTTATTAGCTATAGTATAAATTTTTGATAAATTTAGGCCCTATTTGATTGGAACAAAATGTACTACTCATATCAACCATTCTGCTATTAGATATCTTAAATTAAAAAAGGATGTCAAACTGAGATAATTAAATGGGTCTATCTGATGCAAGAATTTGATATGGTATTAGTAGATAAGAAGTGCATTAAGAATCAAATAACATATCATTTATCAAGATTCGATAAGGGTAATTCATGTGATTATGTATATGAAATTAATGAGAATTTTTCCAATGAGCAAGTACTTGCTATTACGGAATGACACATTCTGTGGTATGTTAAACATAGTAAATTTCGTAGTTAGTGATATTATGCCCTATAACATGACATTCCATCAACGAAAAAAATTTGTCCATAAAGCCATATATTACTTTTGAGATGGGGCGTACCTTTATTGAAAATGTAAGGATTAGGTGATTAGGAGATGTGTACTTGTTGAAGAAAATCTTGAAATTATTAAGAAATGCCATGATTTAGAATTTGTGGGACATTTTTGTGATGATATAACTGCTTTTAAATTTTTCAATCTAGATTTTATTTGCCTACTTTATTTAAGGATGTGACTGATTATATCAAATATTGTGATAGATTTTAGAGAGTAGGTGATAGTTTTAATCATGATAAAATGCCACTGAATTTTACTTTGGATATTGACATTTTTTATGTTTGAGGTTTATATTTTATGGGTCCCTTTGTACCAATGTTAGGAAATTTATATCTTATGATAGTTGTGTGCTATGTCTCAAAATGGATTGAGGCAGTAGCTCTTATAAATTGTGGTGCTCATAGTGTAGCAAAATTATTAAAGAAGAATTTATTTAGTAGATTTAGTGATGGGGGAGTCACTTCAGGAATAGAAATAATGAGATATTAGTTACTAAGTTTGAAATTAAATATAAGATAACCACATCATCTCTTCCTCAAGCAATAACAAAAGTATCAAATAGAGAAATCAAAATATTTTAGAGAAAACTATCAATGTTAGTAGGAAGTATTGGTCTTTAAGATTAGATGATGCATTATGCGCTAATAGGACTCCTTATAAATTTTTTATAAGATTGTCTCCATATAAGCACATAATTGGTAAAGCTTGGCACTTACTTGTTGAATTTGAACATAAAGCTTATTGGGATATTAAGAAACTCAATTATAATATGAAAGAAGTTGAGGAGAAAGTATTACTGTTGTTAGAAGAACATGATGAAATTAGACAAGAATCCTATGAAAATGCTAAAATTTATAAAGAGAAAATAAAAAATTGGCATGATCAAAATATTNAATTACACTACTACTGAGAAGGAGTTATTAGCTATAGTATAAATTTTTGATAAATTTAGGCCCTATTTGATTGGAACAAAATGTACTATTCATATCAACCATTCTGCTATTAAATATCTTAAATTAAAAAAGGATGTCAAACTGAGATAATTAAATGGGTCTATCTGATGCAAGAATTTGATATGGTATTAGTAGATAAGAAGTGTATTAAGAATCAAATAACATATCATTTATCAAGATTCGATAAGGGTAATTCATGTGATTATGTATATGAAATTAACGAGAATTTTTTCGATGAGCAAGTATTTGCTATTACGAAATGACACATTCTGTGGTATGTTAAACATAGTAAATTTCATAGTTAGTAATATTATGCCCTATAGCCTGACATTCCATCAACAAAAAAAATTTGTCCATAAAGCCAGATATTACTTTTGAGATGGGGCATACCTTTATAGAAAATGTAAGGATTAGGTGATTAGGAGATGTGTACTTGTTGAAGAAACTCTTGAAATTATTAAGAAATGGCATGATTTAGAATTTGGGGGACATTTTTGTGATGATATAACTGCTTTTAAAATTTTCAATCTAGATTTTATTTGCCTACTTTATTTAAAGATGTGACTGATTATATCAAATCTTGTGATAGATTTTAGAGAGTAGGTGATAGTTTTAATCATGATAAAATGCCATTGAATTTTACTTTGGATATTGAATTTTTTTATGTTTGAGGTTTATATTTTATGGGTCCCTTTGTACCAATGTTAGGAAATTTATATCTTATGATAGTTGTGTGCTATATCTGAAAATGTATTGAGGCGGTAGCTCTTATAAATTGTGGTGCTCATAGTGTAGCAAAATTATTAAAGAAGAATTTATTTAGTAGATTTAGTATGCTAGGGTGATCATTAGTGAGGGGGGAGTCACTTCAGGAATAGAAATAATGAGATATTAGTTACTAAGTTTGAAATTAAATATAAGATAACCACATCATATCTTCCTCAAGCGATAACAAAAGTATCAAATAGAGAAATCAAAATAATTTTAGAGAAAACTATCAATGTTAGTAGAAGTATTGGTTTTTAAGATTAGATGATGCATTATGCGCTAATAGGACTCCTTATAAAATTTTTATAAGATTATCTCCATATAAGCACATAATTGGTAAAGCTTGGCACTTACTTGTTGAATTAGAACATAAAGGAACTCAATTATAATATGAAAGAAGCTGAGGAGAAAGTATTATTGTTGTTAGAAGAACATGATGAAATTAGACAAGAATCCTATGAAAATGCTAAAATTTATAAAGAGAAAATAAAAAATTGGCATGATCAAAATATTCTTAGGAAAGATTTTGAGCCTAAACAAGAGGTTTTAAATAACATACGATTGAATTTATTTCTCAAACAACTTAAGTTCAGGTGTTCGGGACCATTTAATGTAGTAAAATTTTATCCATTTATTGCAATTGATATTAAAGATCCTAGGAGTGGTAGGGTGATCCCCAACACAATTTTTGCATGCTTAGTGTGTATTTACTTCTATTTCAATTAACAAATATTTCTTGATTTTCTCTACGATTCAATTTTAAACACTAGGGATTCTACAAAAATGCATGTGTTGTTTCAAGTAATATAGGAATTTCTTTTAATCTCTAAGTATCTTTCCCATAGGGAAGGTAAAACTCTTTCTATCGACTTAGTAACACTTTGCTTAAACTGAAGTTAAATTATCTAGAAATTAAGGTTTAAATTGTATACAAAGGTAACTAATATCTACAAATTTTATTTCTAAACATAAAAGAAATGCTAAATGTTTCTAAACTAGTTTATGTAGAAAAGTATAAATTGTATGGAAAAATCATTCTCGTTGCAATGAGATTATAATCAATATAAGAATAAAATATTTAAGAATTTAAATGTAGTTTTGTGAAAAATAGGTGCATACCTATTCTTTATCCTCTTCCAAGTGCATAAATAACATTAACTAACCAAGTGTTAAGTTCCTAAATCGTTGGTCATGCTAGGTAGATTCTAGCCTATCATTCTAGAAGACCCACGTAAGCCCTCAATTTGGCTAACCAAGCTTTAGGTTCCAAACACTAGATTAAATTGGTTATGATTCTATCTTGTCACCTTAAAATCACCAATTTATACTCATCAAAAACTATCTCTCTATTTATTTTCATTATTCTATGGATTACTTTTTTTTTCACCCAATAGTGCAATGTGATTCTTACTAGTTAAGGAATTCATAGCCATCCTGGGTCATTAAGATTCACAACAAGTTTTAACTTATAAATTAGCTAGACTAAATAAGTAAATTAAGTGCCAAGTAATGAATCCTTACAATTATGAAATAAAAGAAATGTTAATAAAGTTTAATCCTGAACATGATTATTTCTCATCATAAAGAGAAAGATAAAGAAAACTATTCATATTTCATGGATACAAAATAACAACACGTGATATATATATAAAAGCAGGTTTATGTAATAAAATTTAAAAAAAATCAAACAAAAATATAAAACACTTGTCTCAAACTCCTCACCAAGCAAATCTTCTGATGTTTCTTTGAAGAATTCTTCTTACAATTATTCTCAAATATCACTCAGAAATACAAAAAAATGAAAAACAATTCTCTCACTTTTCCTCCTCTCATGCACTCTAAAGTGTTGGAAATATTAACCCTTCAACACTTTTCTCTCTCTCCTTCTTCCTTCTTCTCCTCTTAGGTACCAAGAGACTCTTCTTTTTATAACCTTTGAAATCCTTCAAGTTTTTCCTCAAAGGCCCCTTCAAAATTCTTCCCAATTCATTTAATTTACAAAAAAAAACAACGATCCTCGTTCCTAGGTACCTTACTCTGGCGCCAAAGCGCCAACCTTCTAGAAGCTTGAATAACTGCCTGGTGCCTAGGCACCAAAACTTGGTGCCATGGCGCCACTCTATTTCCGTGTAAAGGGTCTGGCGCCTAGGTGCCAGTTCACTTTTTGCTCCTTTGCTCCATTTGACCCCATTTCCTCCATTTTTACTCCTTTTTCTCTAAAACTTCATCTCTTGTATCTGAAACTAAAAACATGCAAAATACCTTCCATTAAAGTGCAATGTCATTAATAATGAGCATAAAAAATATATATAAAGGTAGCACATTTTAAGGCATGTTAATTACCCTAAAAAATTATTGTTACTTGTCCTCAAGTAACTCTCCTATTTTATAAAATAATACTTTAACTTACGATAATGCATTTCTATAAAGATTTCTATAGTTTTATCCCATAAATGTGATAGTGTAACTTTAGAAAAATTTATCAATAACTCAGGCTAGAAATAATGTATAAGAATATCTAAAAATTAAGCTAGAAATTCTGATTTTCTATTCGTTTAAAAAATAACTGTAATTTGTTAGACTTAGGAATCCTAGAAGAATTAAGAGATAGAATCATATGAGAACACTAGAAATAAGATTTGACTAATACATTTAGAGTTGATAATAAGCTCAGAATTTTAATTAGGTTTTTTTTTTAAGTTGATTCAAGTGAAGCTAATTTTTAATTTGGCATCTCCTCATGCTTCTCCCCACATATTTTCTTTTTTACTTTTCTTTTCTTTGTCTTTTCTTTCTCTTACCCATTTCTTTTTCTTTTCTTTCAGGATTTTTTAATACCTACTTTTTAATGTGAGGATTACTATATATAGAACTTAATGATTTTGAACTTCACTATTCTCCTTCTAAAGTTAAAAAATTTTCACATTTCTTTATTTTATAATGTCTATTAGTATAGAAATGGTTTTTTATAGAATCTCAATTCTTTTTAGTATAAATCTAAGATTCTTGGTGTTTCAAAAATACATTTTTTTCTTACTATGAATATTAAAAACAAATTCCTTATTCTTTTACACTAATATCTTAACTCTAAAACTACCCCTTATCATAAAAAAAATAATTTAATTCTACTATAATAATTATAGAATAAAAAATATAGTTTCATAAAGATAACACTACATACCATAGGTTTTTTTTTAAGAAAATTTAAATGTAATTTATTGAGGAAAAATAAACCATAGATTTTTTAAAGGTTTTTATCTCTCCCCCAAACTTAGAGTTTTTTTTAAATAGTTTAAAACATTTAATGCGAAAATATAGACAGGAAGAAAATTTTTCTAAATTATTTTTTGTAAAATTTTTAAGCATGAACATGTATACATGTATAAACAGTAAAGACAAGAGTGTAGCAAAAAAGTAATTCTCAATTAAACATGTTATAATCAAGAAGATTTACTAAGTAAGGGATTAATTTATCAAACAAGCAGATAAAACATAAAGTAAATAGTAGTACAAAAAGATACAAAATCAAAAAAACTGTAATACTAAATAATAGGTCCTATACAACGAAATGCAACAAAGTAAAATAACAAAGTCATTAATAGCTAGAAAAAATAAGGACACCCAGACTAATAATCAAGCTACTGCTCATTATCTTCCTCAACAAATCTTCTTGCTCCATAGGGCTGTGTTGTTCAAATCTCATATATCTAGAATATGAAGGAAACTCTACAACCTTATCTTTTTTAAGTAATTTCACAAGAGAGGTATTGAAACCTTCCTCATAATCACTCTTCCGTTTGAGATATGAGTAAAAGTGTTCCAAACGATCATTAATGTCTTATACTTTACTCTGTACAACTGATATATCATTTTGTAACTCTTATACATGAACAAGCACATTATCCAAGCTAGTAGAAGGATGAGTAGAAGCATGAGAGGTAGAGGCCCTAGAAGTAGATGAAATATCTAAAGCTATAGCACTAGATCCAGGAATAACATGTAATCTATATAGTTCCATGTTAGCTCTACCGATAGTCTTTAGGGGTTGTAGTAATGCTTCCCATCTCTCAAAACTAAGTTTGAACTGTTGGCATAATGTAAAAATGAGAGACGGTGTTCTAGGCCTCCTGTAGTACCTTTTCTTGATGAACTGATAATATTTTCCTAAATAAAAAAGCCAATACCTATGGTTTTTGTTCTTTGAATGTAATAATTTAAAGTTGTTCTCTCCCTAGCCACTTAACTCAAATGATTTGATGGAAGAAGTCTAGCTGAAATAGTAATGTCATGCCTTTGATTGCGTATTTAGCTAAAAAGAAGACAAATTTACCTTGTATCCCTTTTTGATCTTCTATGTTCCCCTTCTACAATAAGAAATGTTATAATCTCATCGAGCTCCAACTCAGTAGAGTTGAAATTAAAATAGTAGCAACCGGAAACAACCCCTAATAAGTATAGAGACTTGATGTGTTTGGCAATGAAGTAGACTTGCTTCTCCCTAACCATCACAAAATCATAAGAAATCTCAGGGAAGTTAGCATAAAAATCATGCACAACAAAAATAATTGCTATGACAGTAAATTAGCCGAAACCTTTCCATTGTCGTGCCACTATCAAATTCTCCAAAGCCCCTCTAGGTCCGACAAAACTTTGTTATGCTATCAACTTCTTT
>NEWO01000645.1:158626-172526 GCA_003013225.1 Phalaenopsis aphrodite
ATAAACACACCAAAATACACATAAACATATAATCACATTCATCAATTCTAAACGAATAAACAATCATAGGTACAACATAAACTGATAAGCAGTTTCAAAAAAATAGCCAAATCAACTCACAAACATACATACATTTAGACTTGCAGACACCTACAAATTAGAGTTCGATACTCAAAAACATGCATCTAAATATCAAAGTTTCACACATAAAGGCCACTACTCACTTTCTTCTTTAATACTGTTTTCCTTGACATTCTCTTTCATCTACTGGTGATGCAGATATAGAATATAAAAAGGACAGTGACTTAATTCTTTTGCAAATTCTTCTCCTTGAGATTTGCAAGGTGATCTGCTTGAAGCTTAATCTGCCTGTCCAAATGGTCAAATTGATTGGAGATGTTATTGATTCTGGTATGAATAATTGCTATTCCTCCTTTAACCTCTTAATATTTTCTACTACTCCTCTAATGCTGGATATTTGTTGTGGTCATGACAATGATGTAGAAGGGTGAGAAGAAGATTGATCCATATAATATTTACCACCATTCATTGCTAGAATATCAATGATGTCACACGTCACAATGATTTGGTTCATGAGCTTTCGAGGTAGAAGTAACTTTTCTAAATTCTCAAGCTTAGATGGTTCCAATAACCAAAAGCCACAACAAATCTTTAAATTCAAGCATACAATAAATTGAGAAGAAAATTTCATGCATTACAATGTTTTGGAAAATCCACCTTAAGAAATATTAGTTATTGAACTTGTAGAAGTGCTAACAAAAATATGTTCACATTTATATCCCACAATGTGTCTTACACTAAATTAAAGATTTTAATCAATCTCATTAGTAGGAAACATCTTTGAAAATATTAACTAACAAACATGAACTTTAATCTTGCACCAATTATTGATTCAATTAACATTAGGAAATTTCACTCATCCCATTATCTATCAAACTTCAACTACATATTCAAAGCCACAATCCTCACAAAATCAGCCTTCTGAAACTTACTCCTACATAAGAATATTTTTCACATACAAAACAATAGGTAAAAATATATACTTTTGTACTATAAGAGCACTAGAAAGAATCTTAGTGACATTGTTAAGAACTGAATGAAATTTTGTAAATTTCTTGTATTTCAAATAATTTGAATCTGTAGGAAGCAATTTATAATTAATATCCTTAATTGCATAATGTTGAAAAGTATTGTGATAAGAAAATGTAAACTTTATCATTTTGGTAGTAGAATTCCACTTAGTTGAAACATCAATTGATACCTTGTTGTTGGAACTCATAATTATTTAGTTACTTCTACAAACTTATGCAACCTTGGTAGTGATTTTTTTTTCAAATACTTCAATAATTCTCTAATGTTGTGAATGATATCATGAAATTATTTTAGGTCATCTTGGACCATAATGTTAAGGATATGTGGAGAACATCTAACATGAAATAAAATATCAAGAAAATGCAACTTCCTCATGATTAAGAACTACATTTTAATATACTAGCACCTACATCAGTGATACTTCTATTACCTAAAGTAATTATAAACTTTGTCTTTGAGATTTAACTCCAAAAAAAAAATCACAAATCACATATGAAAGTGATGGTTCTAACTTAATGAAGCTAATGAGTATATTTTTATATTTTGATGATAAATCAATGTAATGGACAATGAGAAACATATAACATATTGTTTGATTTGTTATCCAAAAATCCATAGTTAATGAAACCCTACAGATATCTTGGAGGCAATAGTTGAGCTTCTCCTTCTCACACTCATATCCTTTCATACAATCACTCTTAATTGTGTTTCATGAAACACTTATAAAATTAGGGTTCAATATTTTCAACAAAATATTGAACTAAGTGTACTCAACCTTCTAAAAGGATATTCATGTATAATTATAATTTTTGTAATCACTTCTCTAATTAGTTATTGATTTTAACATTTTGGATCTAAGAGTATAGGAACTCTCAGTCTTGCATTAACATTAAAAGGAAAGAAATTAAACCTATTTGGTTTCTTATTCGTTAATTCAACAAGTTGTTAACTCCTAAATTTTAACTTACTATATTAAAATGCCAAAAAAAAAAGTTATGAAGTTGTGCTTATTTTAGACTTGTAAAACTTAGCATCACAATAAAAGCATTGGACCAATGAAACTTCAACCCCATTGGAGTGGGCTTAAAATTAATAAAAAACTTCCAAAAAGTTGATTTTATTTTCCTACATTTTTGTATTGGATGTTGGTAATATAACTTCAAAAAACCACCTCTTCTAATTGAGAAATATCATGACTATCATTGGTTTTTTGAAATGTCCAGGTCATTTTTTATGTATGTTGTGTAAATTGAGATTGTTTGTAGATTGAAATTGCAATGAACTAGTAATAAAAATAAAATATCACATGAGAATGCTATTAAATCATTATACATTCACCAAATTGTCACATCAGGAGACATATACTTAAGAGTAAAAAAATAACATAGAAAATTTAATAAAATGTTTACATTGTCACTCAAACTTTCAAATAATTTTGAATAAATAGTAAGAAAGATATGAGTTAATAAATTTTAAAACATTAAAAAAAGAGGTATACAAAGTTAATAACTATAAGCTCTGAAAATATATATTTTTTTATAAACAAAATTTAAAATTTGATCAATTATTAAAAAATAGAGTAATTTTAGCATTAGTCAATATACAACATCAGATTAATTGATATCATATGAGTGATATCATATACATATGATTGAAATATGGTCTCAAAGAATATGTTTCAATAATTTGACAATGCCTATAAATAGAAAATTGTTGGTCACCAAATTGGGAAGAAGATATTTGATTTAATATAATATTTATTATTATTTTTATGGAAATTAATATTTTAATTTTTTGAAATACGAGACCGAATTGATCTCATATAAACAATAGTTTAATTAAATGAGCACAACACCGCACATGATGCATCTACCCGAGGAATAGACACATCACTTGCTAATGAGGCTCGAATAAATAAACTAAAAAATTTATGACATTCATTTTAGTTTGTGAACCCTTATGTTGACCAACAAATTCTCCTATCTAATATTAAAGATTAGATAGGTTTTATATTAAGTTGGGTTCTAATTTTTTCTATAAGGGCAAGCCCCTATAGTTAATTTCATCTTGAATGACTGAGTTCATCTAAGAAAACTCTTGATTTAGATCAGAAAATACTATCTTCAAGAATTTTAAAGGGTAGGACTTTTCAAAGATCGAACTAAGGAGTGTCAAATGGGAAAGACTCAAATTTGGAACATTGTTATGGAATCCAAAGGGAGAAAACTAATAGTTGTCACTGATCCCAAGGAGAATCTCAATGACTTCATAAACTATCCTATAATTTGGCTTCAATTTTGGGAAGTAAATTATTGAATGTTTCATCCTGTCAATTATTATTATTTAGGGACTACATTTGTTTGACACGGTCATACAAATAGCCTATAAGATAAAAGGATTTATGTCATAATGAACGAAAACCTTAGAATCCTAAAATAAATTAGGGCTTAAATTACACAATCTGTTTGTGCAAAGGCCTAAATATAAAGTGAGGATTTCTGCTGCACTAGGTAAACAAACTCAAAATTTTATGGGTTATTGTTTAATTCTAAAAAAAAGATATGCTGTTATAGATCCACTTGCGGTTGTAGAATGGTGCCCTCGAAGTTAGCTCCAATCTCCTTAGTGAAATAGCAGTCCAAGAGTATAAGGTTCAAAAGGTTTAAATGACAAGTTCAACTCAATCAATATGGGGGGGTTTAAAGTTGAATAGAGCAACATTGGTTAGGATTCCACGATTCCCTCATTCCGGTACCACAGCTATCTTTTGAATTTACTTAGCTTAAATGAGTTGTTAAGCTCATTTAAAGTAAGGAGATCTCGTTAACAACCGTGGGTTACCTCATCCGAGGGACTTCCGTAAATTCCAAAGGATGTGTTATGAAACATTTGCTTTTGTTGGTTTTGAAATTTTTTTTTTTTACTTTTGAAAAAATGGTTTTGTAATTTTCAATTTTGAAAAACATTTCGTAATTGAAGTAGATATAAGTAGAAGATGCATCAAAAGAAAATTGCATTGTGAAAATGTAAAAGTGTACATGCCATCTTCTCACACTCCCACTGAAATGTTAGAACTTGCAGCATATATATATATATATACATATATATATATATATATATAATTTTGTGGAAAATTTAAATAATTTGCTGGAATGGAAAGCAAGAAGACCAGATGAAGGTGTAGTTGCTGAGTCCCAAGTAATAACTTTATGGGTCCCTAAAGGTTTTCTTAATGAAAGATTTTCTTGAAAAATGATTAATAAATTCAATTGTTCTTCAAAGTAATGTTTGTGGCATGACTTTAAACAACTTTTAAAAATCCTTCAAAACATTTCAAGATCACTTGAAATTTTTATATTGTTCAATTAATCATCCAAAGTTAGTTTTAATAAATTAATACACCCCATGCTCAGTAGACCCTGATACTTTAACTATCTCAAGAGTGGGGTAATCAAACAATCACTTAATGTTTTATTTAAAAGTTATGTGAGTAGATGCCTTGTAGGATGAACCCAAAGCCATTAACAATTTTTTACCCCAAATAAAATCGGGTTTATAGTGTTTTAAAAATTTTCATGATCAGTTATATTATCTTTTCTAAACCTCATTAAACAATCTTGGATTAAGTCTAGCTCACTACTAAGCCCATTAAAATTTCATGGGTAAAATTGTAATTTTAGAAATTTTAAATCAAATGAAATCCAACTCTAAATCAAAGGGTCATATTATCATATAGTCAACAATTAGGGGGCTTCAAATGAGTTAATTATTATCCAACTAAATTAACCTCTTAGTTAGAATAATTTAAAAAATTACAATTCTACCTTTATCATGAAAGGTGGCAAATTGGTTTCTACCTCTTAACCCATTATATTTCAAACATCCAAAAGGGTTTACCAATTTACCCATTGGTTCATCCTAAACTTCAATTAAGGCATCAAAATTAAAAAAAATTACCAATTTTCCCATGGGGCTATCCACTTCATAACTTTTTAAATATAATTCAAATGACTTTGAAATTTTTATGGTACCCCACTCATGAGTCAATTAAATTATTAGAGAAGAAAATTTTATTTTTTTAATTTTTATTTAATTTATATAATTATTTTAACTAAAAAAATAGGATTTTGAATGATAAATTATTTAGATAATCAAAGTAAAGTTTTTTCTTCATGGTAAAATTATTGATAGTTTAACTTAGACTAGAGGACTACTTGGACAAAATATCATAATTTTAAAAGTTAATTTTTAATTATTATAATTATATATTTATTTTAGTGATTAAATAAATAGAAAATATGTTTTAATTTTAAAAATCAATTTTTATATTTTTCTTAAATCTCTCTAAGTCCATAGAATTTAGAGAAACAAAATTTTCATTTTTGCAATTTTTATTTCTTTTATTATTATTTTAATGGAAAATTAAGAAAAATACATTTTTGGTATTTAAAAATGCTTAACTAAATCAGGAAAAATAAGAAAAATATTTTAAAGGGTCTCAAGTGATTAGGGAATAATTAGGAAAATTTTTGTGCATTTTCATTCTTTTGAAATTTTTGAATTTTTTTAAATTATTTTTAATTCAAAATATAGCAAAAAAATGAACTATTTATTTTAAAATAATTTTTATTTTTTCTAGGTGTCCATGATTACAAAGAACTCAAAAAACCATTTTTTATAATTTTCTTAATTATATTTAATTTTTTTATAGTTATTTTAATGCACAAATACCATTTTACTTAGAAAATAGACTTTAGTGCTAAAACTAATTCAAATGAGTTTCATATTTTTACAGTGAGTTAAAATGATCATTATTTATAGCGTGGAACCATCTTTGTTAATTTTTTAATATTATTTTATTTATGATAATTTTAGTGAGTTTTTAGGTTTTAATTAACTACAGTAATGTACAAAAACATTTAAACTTAGTTTATATTTTTCCTACGTTCTTTTAACTATAGGGAACCTACCAAAATAAGTCCCTTTTTTATTTATATTTAATTTATAAAATTATTTTAAGCAAAAAAAGACAATTAGGCTTGAAAATTAGGGTATCAAAGCTAGTGATGCTCTCTAACCTTAGAGAAGTAAGAGAACATCCCTATTAACATGAGAAATCAACCCCCTACAATTTCAAGTCATGGGGATTATTATTTACTTAATTAGAATTAAAATATTCCATATGGTATTTTAATTAAAAGTTAAAGACATGTCAAGTAATTTTTATTTTTATTCCACATTATTCTCCTCTATTTGTTGAACACATGGTGTTTTTTTATAATTTTTCTACACCAATTTACAGATTTTCTATGTTTCTATAATATTTAAATTATTTAAATCTTATTTTTCTACTTATGTGAGTCAGCCTCTAGCGCAAAATGGGTCACTCTGAAACTCTGTGTGTCGCTCTATCATTTGACGTCGCCACCTGTGTCAGCGCCTCGGCTGCCTTTGCTTTATGCACCATTCCATCATCTAGCTTCATCTCGACTGTCCACCCAATAAATGCAGAAACAAATGACATCCTTTCATCATCCCTAAGTGACCTAACGCGAGGACGTTCAAACTTAAAACCCTAATATCACGCTTGATACTTAATAAACTAGCATGGGGTTTGTTCCTACACCTTCACCTATCAATACGGTCACATGCTCATGAAATTAAACATTCTTCACAAAAGCCCAAACTGAGCCTCAATCAAATGCTTGGAAAAACTTTAGTGGAGTTCGTTGAACCTCCTGGAGGTGTTGGTTTCCTCTGGTGAATGCTCTAAGCAAGACTTCCTTCTATAGGTGAGGAGGTCTTGGTCTATGAGTGGGTTAGAGTGCTGGGGAGATGGGGATTTCAGTGGAGATCTTCTTCTTTTGGTCTAGGGATGGTAAGGAGCAAGTCAATTTGAGACTTTGTGGAGTTTCAGGAAAAGGCCAAAAAGTGCCCTGGTTTTGAGCTCTGAAATTGAGCTCAAACAGTGAGGAAGATGGCAAAAAGATGGTTGGAATGGGCTTAGAAGGTCTTGAAGAAGCTCTAGAAGCAATTTTGCAGAGTTTCCTCTTTTTTTGTGCATTCTTCTTGTTTGGTAGTGGAGAGGGTGGTTTAAATAGAGGGGGAATAAGTGTCTAATTGGGTTGTCCAGTGGGTGAGTTTTTCTGCTTAGGTGGAGGGGAGAAAGGTGCAAGTGAACAATAAGGTTGGGACAGTTTAGATGGGTGAAAATTTGGGTTTGAACCTTGGCCACCCTTCTCAATTTTGGATTTTTTGGTGAGTAGGCTGACCGACCAGGCTAGGGCTAGTGGCTAGCAAAGTAAGGGAATCCAAGGGAAGATTTAATTGTGATTAGGATGGAGGTTTAATCAAAGTGTGCTAAGCATGAGTCATTTAGCCAAATATGGGAAGAGGTTCCTGAATTCAAGGGACCCTTTGGTCCATCTCAACATTAGAGTGGGCTAAGAGCATCTAGGGTGGTTCTTAGGGTCCTACTGGCTGTTGGGGAGGTCCAAGATGGGTTAAACCATGTTACTCCAGGTGGGTTTAGGGTTTGGGCTCAAGAAATTGGATTTAGCTTGGATTTTAGCTCGGTTAGGGTTTGGATTAACCACAATTGAATGGTTAATTTGTTCTAACATATGGTCATGAAGTATTTGGAAGTCAATTGGGTTGATGATTGAAACGTTATAGGGTTCTATTTGGTGAGATTTTCAGTTTAAGGGAAAATTGGGTTTTTTAAATTTAACATGGAATTTAAGCTTAAAATATTGGGTTCAATTGGACTCCAATTTTGCTCCAAATGGGTTGGGAGATGATGAATTTTGATTTATAATTGAAATTGGGTGAGATGGAAGTCAATTGGTGGAAATTGGAGGTGATTTGGAGAATTTAGGCATTTAGGGGCAATTTGGTATTTTTGTCAAAATTGGCCAATTTGGTCAGATTGGGACCAATGGATTCATTCAAATTTATCTTGGAGATATTTGGAGTGATTTTGGAGATTTTGAGAAATTTTGGAAACTTTGGGTATGAAGGGCATTTTGGAAATTTTGGGGATTTTGAGAATTTTGGGAATTTAAATGTTGTTTTGGTCAATTTGAGTGGTTTGGATTGTCCTGAAATGATCTCTAAATAAAATTTGAGAGTTTGAGCAATTTTGGGAATTTTAGGGTTTCAGATTTTAGTAATTTTGTGAAGTTTGGGGCTAAAAGGGTTAAAATTGGGAATTTGTGAAAATTGAGATAAATTGAAGATGATAGTCATAAAGTCACCCTTAGCCAAACCCTAGCCTAGGGCTAAGTATTTGGGGGACCACCACATGAGATTCCAACATAGTAAGGGAGTAGGTTAAGCAAATTTGGTTTAGGATTTAGGTTGTGAGTGAATGTGAAAGGTTCATGTGTGTGTGTGCAAAACTGACCAAGAACACACCACCCAGGGCTAACTCTAAGGCCAAACAGTCCTATGGGGAATCCTCTTGAGCTCCCTATGTTGGCTCCACCTACTATGTGCTAGAGGTTACAACCAACATGTGGAATTTCAAGGTGAGTAAGAGATAGTTTCATAATTTCTAATGGTGAGGGTTCCTTTGCTAGTCTTCTAGGAATAGTCAACAAAAAAAGTCTTATTGTTAGATCATAGGCTTCTAAGGAAGAATCTAGACCTTAACCAAAAGGGAGGTCAACAAATGGACCCCAAATTGGTGGGGTGTCCTAGGAAAGCACACCGCACATGTTGGCGTTGACCGACAAGATCAACGAACCAATACAACTACCTAATCCAACAAGCTCAGAGTAGAGAAGACAGAAAGTGAAACATGCTTCTGCTGGGGAGTAGACAGGGACACCCACTGGGGGTCGGATGGCAAGTTTCCAGAGTAACCATCCAGGACACCGACGGTTGTGAGGAAGATTCAATTCAATTTTAAACAAAAGATTTCAACTTTAATGAAATTAATTCAATTTCAATTTTAAGAAGACTTCAAAAATTAAGATGTAGGATAATAACGAGTCAAAATGTAAAAAGAAGGGACTCACATCTAGCTCAAAAAAATTGATTGAGGAAAAGAGGTGCTATAGGGAGGAAAGCTCAGGGACTCACATCCGACCTAAGAGGTAGTGAAAGGTGTCACATTAGGAAGGAAAGCTCAGGGACTCACATCCATCCTAAAAGGCGACAGGTTACATTGGAAAGGAAAGCTTTGGGACTCACATTTGACCTAAGCGGTAGTGAAAGAAAATATAATGGAGGTCTATCCCAAGAAGATTTCAAATTTGCTACATTAAGAAGGAAAGCTCTGGAACTCACATCTAAATCAAGAGGTAACAAAATGTGTCACATTAGAAAGGAAATCTTGAGGACTCACATCCATCCTAAGTGGTGACGAGAAGGGAGTAGGATGGAGACCTATGATTTTAAGGGAGTAAAACGGAGGTCTACAATCCTAAGTGCTAAGGTGGGAGTAGAACATAGGCCTATGATCCCAAGGGAGTAGAACATAGGTCTACGATCCCGAGTTCTGGGGTGGGAGTACGATGGAGGCATACAATCCTCAGGGAGTAGAATGGAGGTCTACAGTCCCAAGAGCTAGAACGGAGGCCTACGGTCCCGAGGGAGTATAATGAAGGTCTACGGTCCTGAATGGTAAGGTGGGAGTAGGACGAAGGCCTATGGTCCTGAAGGACTAGAACGTAGATCAATGATTTTGAGTGCTAAGGTGAGAGAAGGACAAAGTCCTACAATCCTGAGAGAGTAGAATGGAGGTCTACCGTCCCAAGTGTAGAGGTGGGAGTAGGATGGAGGCCTGCTGTTTCGAGGAAGTAGAACAAAGGTCTACAGTCCTTAGTAGAAAGATGGGAGTAAATTAAGGCCTACTGTCCCAACTGAGTAGAACAGAAGTCTATGGTCCCTAGTGTAGAACAGAGGTCTACGGTTCCAAAGGAGTAGAATAGAGGCCTACAATTTTGAGTGTAAAGGTGGGAGTAGGACGGAGGCCTACGGTCTCGAGGGAGTAGAATGGAGGTCTACAGTCCCGAGTGATATGGTGGGAGTAGGACGGAAGCCTACGATTCCAAATGAGTAGAATGGAGGTCTACAGTCATGAGTGGTAAGGTGGGAGTGGGATAGAAGGCTACGCTCCAGAGAGTAAAGGTGGGATTAGTACGAAGTCCTACGGTCTTCAAGGATTGGAATGAAGATCTACTATCTTGGTATAAAGGCTAGAGTAGGACTGAGGTCTACAGTTCTGAAAGAGTAGAACGGAGATCTACGGTCCTGAGTGTAGAGGTGGGAGTAGGATGGAGGCCTATGGTCCCCAGGGAGTAGAACGAAGGTCTACGGTCCCGAGTGTAAGGTGAGAGCAGAATGGAGACCTACGGTAGCGAGAAAGTAGAATGGATGTCTATGGTACCAAGTGGTAAGGTGGGAGTATTACGGAGGCCTAAGGTCCCGAGGGAGTAGAACAGAGGTTTTTGTTCCTAAGTGGTAAGGTGGTAGTCGGACGGAGGCCTATAATCTCGAGGGAGTATAATGGAGGTCTACATTTTTGAGTGGTAAGGTGGGATTAGGATAAAGGCCTACGTTCTCGAGGGATTATAATGGACGTTTATGGTCTTGAGTGGTATGGTGGGTGTAGGACAGAGGCCTACTATCCCGAGGGAGCAGAACAGAGGTCTATGGTTCTAAGTGGTAAGGTGGGAGTAGGATGAAGGCCTATGGTCCCGAAGGAGTAGAACTCAGGTCTAAAATCTCTAGTGAAAAGGTGAGAGTGGGACGGAGGCCTACAGTCCCGAGGGAGTAGAATAGGGTCTACGGTCCTGAGTGGTAAGGTCGGAGTAGGACAGAGGCCTACGGTCCTGAGGGAGTAGATTAGAAGTATAAGATCCCAAGTGCTAAAGTGGAAGTAGGATGGACGCCTACAGTTCTAAGGGAGTTGAATGGAGGTGTACGATCCCCAGTGCTAAGGTGGGAATAGAATGGAGGTCTACTGTTCTGATGGAGTAGAAGGGAGTTCTATAGTTTTGAGTGGTAAGTTAGGAGTAGGACGAAGGCCTACAGTTCTAAGGGAGTAGATTGGAGATCTACGATCCCGAGTGTAAATGTGGGAGTAGGATGAAAGCCTACAATCCTGAGAGAGAAAGGTGTAAATGAAGGCCTACGGTCCTGAGGGAGTAGAACGGCGGTCTACAGTCCGTAGTGGTAAGGTGGGAGTAAGACGGAGGCCTACGGTGCTGAGGTAGTAGAACAAATATCTACAGTCTCAAGTGGTAAGGTGGGAGTATGACGGAGGTCTACAGTCTCGAGAGAGTAGAACAGAGGTCTATGGTCCCAAGTGTATAGTTGGGAGTAAGATGGAGGCCTATGGCCTCGAGGGAGTAGAATGGAGGTCTATGATCTTGAGTGTAAAGGTGACTGTAGGACAGAGGCCTATGATCCTGAGGGAGTAGAACAGAGGTCTACGGTCCCTAGTGGTAAGGTGAGAGTAGAATGAAGGCCAACGGTCCCAAAGGAGTAAAACGGAGATCTACGATCCTGAGTGGTAAGGTGGGAGTAGAGCAGAGGCCTACAGTCCTGAGGGAGTAAAACCAAGGTCTAAGATCCCTAGTGTATAGGTGGAGTAGGACCAAGGCCTACAGTCCCTAATGAGTAGAGTGGAGGTCTACGGTTCCGAGTGGTTGGTGAGAATTAGACGGAGGTCTACAGTCTTGAGGGAGTAGAATGAAGGTATACGGTCTTAAATGTGAAGGTGGGAGTAGGACAGAGGCCTACAGTTCTGAGGTAGTAGAACGGAGGTCTACGGTCACGAGTGTAAGGGTGGGATTAGGACGGAGGAGAACAATCTAGAGGGAGTGGAACGGAGTTCTATAATCACTAGTGGTAAGGTAAGAGTAAGACGGAGGCCTATAGTCCCGAGGGAGTAGAACGAAGATCTACGGTCTTGAGTGTTAAGGTGTGAGTAGTAGGGTGGCCTACAGTTCCGAGTGAGTAGAGTTGAGGTCTGCGATCCCAAGTGGTAAGGTGGGAATAGGATGGAGGCCAACGGTCTCAAGGGAGTAGAACAGATGTCTACCGTCCAAGTGGTAAGGTAGGAGTAGGACAGAGGCCTACAGTCCTGAGGGAGTAGAACGGAGGTCTATGGTCTTGAGTGTAAATGTGTGACTATGAAGGAGGCTTATGGTCCCGAGTGTATTGGTGGGAGTAGGATGGAGGTCTAAGATCTTGAGGGAGTTGAATGAAGGTCTATGGTCCCGAGTGTGGGGAGAATGTGATAATATAAAAAAATCAGGTCCTTTTTTGTATACTATAAGTGCACATAGCTTAAATGGTCATAGTTTTTCTATTTTTGGTTCTAGTTGGAGTCTTTATGGTATCTTACCATCATCCATTCTTCTCAATGTAACTGAGACTATATGACGTGGCACTCTAGGAATGGGGTCTTTTGTCAGGTCTGCTCCATTTTCTTTTAGAATTAGTAATGAACCAAATCGTAGTGGAATTGCAAATGAACCTCTGAAGTCTCTAGGTCCAACAATATATATCTTCCTTTAGAACAAAATGGCTTGTTAAAGTCGTGATGATCTATATGGGGAGGAATGCAGTTCCCTTCCTCATATATGTTGATGATGCAGTTGTTTGGGATACAATCTGTTGGCAGTATACTCCATCTTACTATCCTCTTGATCTTGTGCTTTATCATGGATGGCAGAGGATCAACATCATCATATCTCAGAATGTTCGAAAGGTTCTCTTGCCTGTCTTTAACAAAGTTGTAAATCCTGCCACACTGAATGGTGATCTTGCCTTTTCCGAACATCCATTTATGTTGTTCTAAATATGTCTTCTTCATCAGTAAACCAGCTCGGCCCTGTTGACCTCATTTTGAGTTCTTCTTTTGGCTTCCCTAGATACCCTAGGATCTAGCCTTAGGATTTCCTATTATGACTCTCCTAGAGGACTAGACCGAGACCTACAATATTTAGAAATTCAAGCCATTTCTTTGCTTTTTGAAGTTTCATATGGATGGGTTCGGGTCCTCAACATTCAATTGAGTTGATTGAAAAGCCAACATATTGAAGCTCGAATTAAACTCCTATAGAAATTTTAAAAGGCATAGGGGGGACTGCATGACATGTGCAAAGTTTGACTTGCCACCACAAGCGATGTGCTTGACTTTGGTTTTTGCTTATGCGAGGATTGATCAACCACTTTTATTTGTTAAATTGCTCTGATCAGATAAAGATAATTTCATTTGTCGCGCTCCGCACTACCGAATTGTTTATTTTTTTATAAAAATTAATAAAAACTTTTTTTAAAATAAAAGTTTCTTAAAAAAAAAACGGCCCTAAAATCTATAAAAATATTACATTAGTACTATGCATGTTGAAGTAACGTGCGTACCCATAAAATCGCGCCACGATACCCCACGCGACATGGAAAAAAAACGGCGCAGTAACACGGGGAATATTCCCTTCTGTGTTATTCATGTGTTATTGTGCGTTATTCATGTGTTATTGCGTGTTATTCATGTGTTATTGATGAGTTATTGTGTTATTATAACACCAAAAATATTCTCATGACACAATAACACATGAATAACACACAATAACACCCGAATAACACATGGAATATTCCCGACAGAAAAAAAGCGGCGCAGTAACCCGGGGGAATATTCTCCCCCGTGTTATTCATGTGTTATTGTGTGTTATTCATGTGTTATTCATGTGTTATTGATGTGTTATTGTGTTATTATAACACCAGGAATATTCTCAGGAGACAATAACACATGAATAACACACAATAACAC
>NEWO01000645.1:175141-193669 GCA_003013225.1 Phalaenopsis aphrodite
TATATATATATATATATATATAATTCTGTCGGATGAGCATATGAAATATTGAGGTGGCCGATTAGTTTGAGATGATGGGCAACAGACAATGATGCAAAGAACTACTAATCATCTTTTCTTATAGTTGAAAATATAAAATCAATATTCAATTAAGTAAGATGCCCTTTGACTTCCTTAAGTCGTCAACAGCTCTAGCCCTCTTCAAAAGGTTTGAGAATTGGTAGTTAGAAAAGAACATATACTACGTACCACTTATTAGACATCATCTTTATAAGTTCATATACCGTATACCACCCATTTAAAACATCATATATATAGGTGCACCACACTCTGATAAGTTCAGCTACTATTTAATTCTCACATATATTAAATGATAGGGTTTAAGGCTGCCCGACTATGGGAAAATTTGATATTGATAGGTTGTATTGAATATATCAATAGCCTAAGGGATTGAGAAAAAAAAGTTGTCCAGTCTGAGCCTATCCCCAAATTGAAATCTGATACCCCACTTAGAGATTTTCATATGCTCATCATTTAGCTTTTCTTTCATAATCTGCAAATGCTTATTTAATCCCTCCTATGTCATTGCAATTTATTTTGAAATGTCAATAGAGCTCATCACATACATTTAGTTGTTTCAGTTTCGTTACTTTACTGCACATTTCTTTTTTTACTGCATAGTCTATTATTTCTTTATATTGCTTTACTTTCATTGTTTTCTTTCAGTATTTTCCTGTTACAGTACTTTACTACATAGTTGCTCCTTTCCTTTGCCATACTGTGCTATAGAAATTCACCTGTACTTATGCTTCTAATTATTGCTTTTCTAGCATGTTTGTATCACACCATAGGATAGGCCGTTCGACACATGGTTTTCTTTTTATCTCTTCTTTTCTCAGGATGAGGCATCGACGTGGTCAAGTAAAGATTCAACTCCAAAAAATGGTCGAGATGTTGACAAGAAGCGACATGAGGAACATCAACTGAGCTTCAATAGATTTAAATAACATACCTATAGGACGTCAGGTTATTCATCTAGCACAACATAAATCCTCATACAACATCTTTAAGGACTTTCTATGATTTTATATTATAAGATATAAGTCCTAAACTTTTTAGAATTCTGAGGTAGTCATTTGGTATGATAAATCCTCCTATTTCTCGGGTTATTTGCATATGACTTGCCAGCATAAGTCCCGAATATCTAAATAATTTTCAGGACTGAAACATCAAATAATTTCTTTCAAATATGTAAGTCAAACCATAGATTAGGTTGAGATATCACTAAATGTTATTCAGTATCTTTGATATTTCCTACTTTCCACTCATTTGGATTTCAGAAATAACTGTTCCTAGTTGAACCTATCCCACTTAACTTTTCCTACAAGCAATCGTGAAAACCTAAACATTGAATTCTTGAAGACGAAACCCTGATCTTAATTGAGAGTCTTCTTAGGTGACTTTGGTTGTCTAAGATGTAATTAACTATAGTGGCTTGCCTCTATAATAAATTAAGAGCACAAATTAATCTAAACTATGTCTAATCTATGTATTAGATAGGGGAATTTGTTGGCAATAAAATTTACAGACCAAAATAGAGTCATAAAATTTTAAAAGTTTAAATGGTTAAGTCTACCAATTAGTGATAAATTCATCCTTGGAGATGATATATCATTTATGGTATCGTGCTCAACTATTTAAACTATTATATATATGATGTTTATCCAATCTCATCATTTTCCAAAAAAAAAAACCCATTTTTATAAAATTAAAATTACATTATATATATTATATATTAAATTTAAATTTAAAATCTTATTTTCAAAGCATTCAAAAAAAGCCGACAATTTCTGGCGACTTCATTGGGGAATAATTCTTCTCTCCATTTAGATCACGAAGGTTTTTGTCTTCAAACATCGGTAGTGTGCTCATGTCCCTTATGGGCCGGACTACCATTCTTCCATTGACATGCCTTGCTCATTTTTGTCTTGAGCAAGTATTGTCAACTCTCTTTTGATTCTGAAGCCACTGTTTAATCATCCTTAAATAGGGAGGTTCCAGAATATTTAAGTTTACATGGGGTGGACCCCAATAGGTTTGGTAGATTAGGAGCGGTGTGTCAAAGCGAGTTTGATACAAGATCTATCTCCCCTCATCTCGGATTGGGTCCTACACCTCCTACTACTTTTCTTTATTAATGATATTTTGATTTAACTAATTAAAATATCTAAAAAAAGTTTAAAATACATATAAAAAGATTTGTTTGGATAAGTCTCGAAAGAGACACCCAGTAAAACAATTTTGTTTGGTTCAAGAAATTCGTCCTAAGCTGTTGCACTAACAACAGTAGACATCATGAGGCTAATTTTTGAAAATTTTTCAAATTACAGAAAATGACGTCACCAAAATTGATCTTCTCCTTTATCACTGGGATGGATCGGCTATGACTAAGAGTGAGTTGCCTGACAAAGCTGTCATCAATTTTGGACAGGGATTTGACAACACCGACTTCAAATTTGGAGACATCACTATTGTTGTGTTAAGAAACAGAATTCCTTAATTAGTGAACTGATAATGGAGTTTAATTTGAAGTCAAAAACTGAGTTACTGCCCCTAAAAAGGGCATTAGTAAGAAAGACTCTGTCACTATTGCAAACTCTGCTAGGGTTGCCAGAAGTACTTCTAAGACCACTATTGCTACTCCCGCCAGTCTAATCACCTCACCTGTCACTATTCTTGCTCAGCTTAAAGGAAAGGGGATTCAGGAAGATGACAAGTCTTTTATTATGAAAGGGTTGAGGTTTTTAGCATCTCCTTTGATGTTCGAGATAGGATCAAATTCAAGGTCTGCACCTCCTATTAGAACATAGAGGAGGAACAAGAACCGAAAGATAACTAAAATCAGGAAAGGGAAAGCTGCTGAAATGATTGCCGCCTTGACTTCCTTGGATGAAAATGAAGAAGTCGCATTGCCTGAGACCTCTCCTCTCTTAAGGGGAAGCAGTTTTAATCCACAGTCCACCGCTCATGATGAGGAAGACATTTTGAAGATTGTTGGTACACCACCTCAATCTTATAATCACAATAACCAAGTGAAGGCTAGAGAATTCGTACTGTTAGCTTGAGTTCGTACAGTTTTTGAGAGATTGACAAAGAAGAAATGATGTTCTGTTGTCAAGATTCTCAATAGGATAGGACGTACGATGTCACCTTAAATGAGGAATCAAATATTAAAAAGGGACAAGTTTGTTTCACAACCCATAAGGAGGGTTACAAAAGAGGAGAAGGCTTGCTTCTACAAACCTCTCATAGATTTCATTTAGATCGTTATTGTGTGGGTCTCACCTGCCCCAATTGTCGCTCCGCTGCTACCCATAATTCCTATTAAATAGTGTCTGGGAGCCCGTGTTTCTCCTTCTTCTATTATTTCCACTTCTACTACTGTTGTCTCTTCTAATTCTAGGGGGCGAAGGCCGATTAGATCCCGTCTTGGACCAAGAGTAAGCTTACTAAATATAAATGATAAGTTATTACCTCATTCAGAGAGGTTAAGGAATAATATAAGGTTTCCTGCTGACGTGTCTGGTTCAGACATTAGGAGGCCCATTTCTCAGCATATAGATATCACTAATAAACCACTTGATCTCAAAATAGTTACATCTGAGAAGATGGTGTGGCAGCCTTGGGTCACTAAACCGACATATGCAAATATACCTGAGATGAAGAATTTTGGGGAAAATTCCTAGTATGATGTGTTACCTACCACTGTTGCTATTGAAGAGATTACTTGTTAGTTGTCGCCAGTTGATTCGATTGAGATAAAGTTAGAGAAACTCAGGAAAGACATTAAACAACTTTCTGAAGAAAGGAAAGAAGAATTAGAAGATGAAGAAGACTTGACCGATTACATGGATGAAGACTTTACTGAGATAAATGTTGTGGAAACCAGAGCATCTTCATACTTACGAGATGAGCCGATTGAGGAAAGTGCCACTGAAATACTATGAAAAGTCATTCAGCAAAAGAATGAGCAGATTGAACACATGGAAAAGAAAATGGAAGAAATGATGACTGCCATTATGACCTTGTTGACCTCACTTTTGGTTGAGGTTTAGTTTTTCCTCTTTAGAAGCCTAGGGTCCAACCACAGGACTTTCCTGTTGACTATTCCTAGAATACTAGAAAATGAACTCTAACCATTAGAAATTCTACCCTCTTCTTTACTCAACTTGAAGCTCAACATATTAGTCCTAACCTCTAGCACTTAGTAGGTGGGGTCATTATGGGGGAGCTCAAGGAGAGTTCTCATAGGAGTATTTGACCTTAGGGTTAACACTGGGTGCTAGTCTGGGGCTAAGGCACTCACTTTCACTCACTACACTGACTCTCACTCACAATCCCTCACAATCGTAAACCCAGTATTTGTTGACTTTGATCCCTTGATCTTTTGGGAGACTCATGTTGATGGCCCTCTAAACCCACTAGCCATAGGCTAGGGTTTAGCTAAGACCAGTACATAGAGGACCCAAATGGGGATTCCATTGGTCCATGGCTCATATAGGGTGGTTGTCACCCCAATTCAACCAAAAATATCCATCTTGGCCTTTTTCCCCAAAATCTTCCAAAATCCCCCAAATTATCTAGATACCCTTTGAGACCTAAATTTGGCCATAACTCCCAAAATTTCCAAATCCACCCAAAATACCCAAATTACCTAGATACCCTTGGAGCCCTAAATTTGGCCAAAATTCTCAAAATTCTCAAATCCACCCAAAATACCCAAATTTATCTGAAAATCATTTCAAACCTTTTCAAATTACCCAAGTTACCCAAAACGACCAAAAAATTCCAAAATTACCAAAATATCCCCAAAATGACCAAAATTACAAAAATACCCTTGTCACACCAAAATTCCCAAAACCTCCAAAATCACTCCAAATGTCTCCAAAACCAATTTGGACCCTTCAATTGAACCCAATTTGGCCAATTTAACCATGTTGACCAAAACCCCCAAATTGCCTTTAAAAGCCCAATTTCCTCAAATTTGCCTTAAATGTCCATCAATTTGGCCCAAATTTCCCTCAAAATCACCTTTCATATGACCAACCTAAACGAAATTTAAGCTTAATTGGCTCATTTATTGAGCCCAATTTTGATCTAAGTCAATCCCCCAGTTTTGGCCTTATGACTTAATCCCACCAAATTCAACCCCATAGCCTACTCAATTTGCCATAATTTATGTCTAACACTCTTCATAACAATCATACACATCAAAATTGACCTTCAATTGGCATTGGTGAAGCCTCAATTGCATTCAATTTTAACCCATGTCCAAAAATTCTTAAATTTGCCCCAAATTGGCCATACATCCAAATTCTACCAAATTGATTGCCCTTACCCCAAAAATTGACGCATAATTTATGTTGAAAACTCTTCATTATGTTTCTATAGACCATTCTAAATAATCAATTTGGACTTAGCCCAACCTAGAGCCAAGTTTAGCCCAACATGTCCAAATTGACAAAAATTCAAAAATCCTTCAAATTGAACCCCCAATTGGACTCAAAATCATTTCAATCCTTCTCCAAAAATCTTCATTACAATCATGTACAAAATGTTGATCAATCAATCAGGCACAAAGTCATGTCTAGCCTAACCTAAACCCAACTTTTGGCCATTTAGACACACATTGAACCCATGCACAAAAATTGACCAAGGCAAGACTTCTACAGCCAATATTTGGACCCTAGTGACCAAGCTAGACTCACGTAACACACCCTAGATGAGCCATGGACCAAAGGTCTCTTAAATCAAGGGATTTATTTATTAAATTTCTCAAGCTAAGGAGATCTTTGCCAAAACCCATCACCAGCCCAAATTAGTGGTTGTGACAGATTCCTCTAGCTCACCTGATCTCTTAGCCACCTACCCTGGCCCTACCGGCCAGCCTAGTCACTGTAGCACCTTAAAATTGAGGGCCACCATCCCTAAATTAAACCAAATCTCAACCTTAGGGGCCAGCTTACCTTAATTAAGCTTTAGAACCTCTTAGCCCACCACCTCAGCAAACTTTTGCACCCAAGGCCAAGCTCTGAGCTCCACTCTCCGGCCATGGTTATAAAATGGCCTCTTCACGACCAAAGGAAGGGTGCTAAAGCTTTCTCAAGGAGAACCTTCCACATTTCTCCCATAGCCTCTTTGAGACCTCATCAGTGCAACCCAACCACCTCCTTGCCCTCATTTCCCTTATCGGAGCTCAATTTTTGAGTTCAAATTGTTGCCGGAGACAGGACATTCTCCACCACGCATTCACAGTGCACCAAATCTTAGTTAAACTCACCCACACCTTCACCACAGAGAAAGGAGAAGAAGCCCCATCAAATCCTCCTCACAAAGAGCCTCCACACTAGACTTTGATCAAGAACCAAATTCAGCCTTGATTGAATTTGGGTCTAAACCTTTCACCACGGCTAGAGGCCCAATCCCTAGTCTCATTGGACCTTCACAAACGTGACAAGCACCTCTGATTGAAGCTTCCCTTCTCAGAGCAACGATATAGAACTTCCCCTCTTCCCGAGCCTATTCTGATTCTCCATGTGATTATAGTTAGTTTAATGACATGTTTACCGTATGGATATGTTCGTATTATTTAGACGAGTCTATAGGATCAAACCTGAGATCATTTGGTTGAGAAATGAGGGAGATCTTAAGATTTTAGGGTTGACGGTCACAGGTTTTGGCTATCAGGGATGATGATAGAGAGCCATTGGATGGCAAGTGTATCAAGCGAATGAGTAAGGTGAAGCCGGATAACAGTTTGATACATAAAGCACGGGTCGATTCAATGACATCGCATGTTTGAATAGAAAAATAGGGATCTTTCTACTTATTTAAATGCCCATTACTTTGAAAACTCATATCTTTGTACAGAAAAATCATAAAAATAAAATAAAAATACCCTAGTGCTCAGTGAATAGAAGAAAACAATGTGGAAATGGTATGAAGTTTATTTGATGCATATTTTAATTTAAATTAATTAAATACTATTTAAAGTATTTTGATTCTCCATGCATTCAAGTATTTCACCATGGCTTGATATTTTGGCATGTTTTTGCCTCTATCATGAGGGATATTCTCTGATTTTTTCAAAGTCAGTGGAGACCCCTAGACAGAGATCTATATTTTTCAAGTTTATGTCCATCATTTGCATAAATTAATCATGGTAATTAGCATGTTGCTTAGAAAAAATCCAAAAAAATTTTGGCAGGTTCACTGTAACTAGAGAACCCTAGGAAAATTTTTCACGTGCTAAGTCATTAAGAACACACCTAATTTTTATAAAACCCTAAGATACAAAGAAAATTAATTTGGGAAAAATAAACATCTAAATGACTTGATTTTGATTCTCTACTGTAATATAAAGTTCAGAGGACTCCCCATAAAAAATTCAAAACATTTGGAGTTCATTTGGCAACCTAATCTGATTTTCTAAGTTAAATAACATTTTTGACACTAAAATGATTTTTAACAATCAAAATATAACTTAAAAAAGTATAAAATTGATTTTAGGAGTTCTCTATGATTATAAGGATTTTCTAAAAATAAAATTGTAATTAAAATAAAATTTTCTTTTTTTAAGCATATTTTAAATATTTAAATAATAAAAATCATAAAACTAATAAAATTCATGGAGATATTCTAAACTATTTCTTAAGCACTTAGGAGCAATTAGAAAATTTTTCATAATTTTCTAAGTAAAAACATTGAATTTTAAAACCTTAAGAAATAATTTTTCCAAGGCTTAAAAAAGGATTTTTTTTAATTTTTCATCTAAATAATTCTAATAATTTTAAAAAAATCATAAAAATGTGAAATTTTTTTTTCTGGATTTTTTCACCTCAGAGAGATTTAATAAAAATGAAAAAGTTTAATTTTCCATATTTGAAATTTTTTATAATTAATTTATACTCCACAACTTAAAATAATTCTAATAATTCAAATAAAACTCTAAAAATCATGAAAATTGGTCCAAGTAGTTCCCTAGTCTAGTTCAACCTCTAGTAAAAAAAGCAAGTGATTAGGCTTTGCCTTGGTCAAGTTATTGAATTTTCTTTGAAAAATCTTATTTTGCATGTAAATAATCATGTAAATTAAATTAAATTTTGAAAAATCATATTTTCACCTCTGATGTCTTAATTGAATCATGAGTTAGGTAGGATAAAAATCCAAAAGTAATTTGAATTAAATTTGATGAATTATGAAGTGATAGAGCCGTAGGGGTAAAAGTGCAATTTTGAAAATCTAGCCCTAATTAACATTTAGGTTTAATTCAAGAGGGTAAGATGGAGAAACTCTGATCTCAATTAACATGTTCAGATGATTGAAATATAATGGATTAATTGGTAGAAACAAATTTTACTTTTCTTAATTAAAGGATAAATTTACAATTTCCTAAATCATTAAAATTTGGAGATCTATTAAATTAAATGATCCTAGACTTAGGGGTATGATTTTGGATGTTAATAACTCACTAATTTAATACCTCTATCAGGTGTTCAAATGACATTCAAACCTTTTGATGATGAATCACTATCACTTAAAATTTAATTTCTTTCAAAAATTACTAATATGTCCACCAAGGTCCTAAGGGCTTAGTAGTGACCTAGGCTAAATCAGATTTGGTTAAATGAGGATTATAAAAGTGAATGTTACTAGAAATTGAACACCTTTAAAACACTACAAGCCTAAGTTAAAGCTAAAATTGGCTAATTGTCTTAATAACATTAACTTGCCCCTTTTAAAGGTCTTCACCCACATAATTCTCAAATTAAATGACATAAGATATTTACCCTACTCTTAGAGATAATTGAAACATCAATATTCACTGAACACTAAAGGTATTAACAAGATGAATTATTAAGAAACATAATAAGTTTAAATGAGCTTGAGATTTTTCATCATCTGGTGAGAGGAAAGCATGGACTTGCTTCTTTCTCTCGACCTTTTGGATATCTCGGAGGTCTACTAAGCTTAGTGCGTTTTGCTTAATGAAATCATCCTCAGATGAATTAATGGGGGTTCACCAAGCTATGATTTAGGATTTTTTAGATCACTAGAATCTTATTTCTCCACTTCACATAAAATGCTTTTGACATATAAATACTCTCACATGCATTTTGAGTTTCTGTTGAAGACGGGAAGACCATCCAGGTACGCTTTTATTTTACCTGCATTTCTAGTTTCCAGTACGTTACTGTATTTACTCACATGCATGTATGAACAAAAAAAACACAAACCTGCATGTTAAACAACGATGTCATCCTGCATGAAAACTAAAACTGCCAGAATAGCAGCAAAACCAAAACCAAAACTAAAATCAACCAAGATAAAAATCACCGCCACAACATTAAACATATAAAACAACTCAAAGTTTTATCACAAACATCACAAAAAAATAATTGCAACTAAATCAAGACGTCTCTATCAGATGATCGGGAATCTCTAGGAGGAGGTAACCTACAGTTGCTACGAGGCTTCCCACGGTCTAAATGAAAGTATGGAACTAATTAAGTTGAGCTTAGTAAATTCATTTAGACTAAGTGAATCTAATAGAAAATAGTGGTATCAGAACGAGGGAACCATAGGATCCTAACCGGTGTAGCGCTAATCAACTTTAATATGCCTTATAACATTTAAAGAACTACAACCATATGGACATTTGATTTGACATCATAACTTGACACTAGAAAACTTAAACTCGTCATGCCGAGGTGCTTGGAACTAGCATGGTAGGCAGCATGACCATCTTCAACAACAAAACATGTCTACATCAGCTAAACCAATTTCCTTCCTTAGAATTAAACAACCAAGCCATAGGCCTTCGGGTAGTTTACTTATGCACCATAAGGCCTCACATTATCTTTAGGCCTTTGTATAACTCTATTGTACAATATAAGCCCTAACTTGTCTTAGGATTCTGAGGTTGTCATTTGTCATGACCTAAATCCTCACATCTTCCAGGATATTTGTGTGATCATTTCACACAAATGTAAGCCCTAACAAATAAAATTGACAGGATGAAACACCTAAAAAATTTATCCTCAAAACTGAAGCCAAATAATAGGATAGACTAGGAAGTCACCGAGGTTCTCCTCCAGATCTATGACATCCTCTAGTTCTTCCTCCTTTGGATTCTACAATAAAATGTTCCAAATTTGAGCTATTCCCATTTCATACCTCTTTGTCCAATTTCGTTGAAAAGTCCTATCCTTTGAACTCTATGAAGATAATATTCTCTTATTTTTATCAAGAGTTTTCTTAAGTGATTTCGGTTATCTAGGATGTAATTAACTATAGGGGCTTGCGCTTATAGGAAGTTTATCCTAACCTAACTTAAAATAAACCCTATTTAATTCTTCTTATTAAATTGTGAAAATTATTGGAAAATAAAACAGTTTCACAGACCAAATAGATGTCATGTATTTCTTACTTTATTTGATCGAGCCTCACCCTTAATCCTTGTGTTTATTCTTTGGGATATATACAGGGTTTGAGGCATAGTGCTCTTTCATTTAAACTATGAAAAATATGAGGCCAGTTTGATTTCATATTTTTCTAAAACTTATATATATATGTAAATTAAAATTTCCTTCAGAAACGGGCGACGGGATTTCGATTCTGGGGCCGACAGCTTCCAACGGGCAACTCCTCCAACCAAAATAGTGCCAACAGACCTTACAGAGTCAGCCATAGTCATTAAAAGTAGTGCTTATAGAAGTAAATCAATCGGATGTTATTCAGATTGATGACAATAAGAAAGAATTTATCTCCATGAATAAAGAAGAATAACATGAGAAAGATCTTGTTCCATATCCAATGTCAGAGAAGGATATCAAAGGTATGATAGGACAACAGGTGACAGAAACCTTGCCGCAATCTAAAAGTGGAACGTCAATTCTAAAAGGAAGATCCTATCCTGAAGAATTTGGTATCGTACTATATCCTAAAGGTTTTGTACCATCTCTATTTAAAACTTTTGATGGAACTGGAAATCCTCTGCAACATGTTTCACATTTTTCGTGCTAGTTGTTGCAACATAAGAGGAAATGATGCATTACTTTTTGACAGTTTGTTAGTAGTCTGTCAGGAATTGCATTCAACTGGTATGCATAATTGTTGAACGATTCTAGCAAAACATTTGCAAAATTAGAGAATCTCTTTATCAAGCAGTTTTCTAGAGCTCAGTACCACATAACTATTGGTGATTTAGTGGTTGAGAAATAAAAAATGGATGAGACTTTAGTAGAATATATTCTACACTGGAGGAATCTGAGCAGGTAGTGTGAATCTCAGCTTCAAGAACAACATGAGATTGAGATATTACTAATGAGTATTCACGGACCAGTTGCGTTCCTTCTCAAGGGGTTTACAATTAAAACTTTTGAAAAATTACTTAGTAAATCATAAAGTCTTCAGGAAGAAGCAAAGCAACTTGGTTTTATTGAGAAGTTTGAAAAATAGAGACCCACAAAGATTTTCCAGAAGAAGTCTGGAACTGTTGCAACTATTGATAAGGGTAAGCAACCACTGTAAATAAAGGTTGAACAATCACAACAAAACCATCAACCTTCTCAACAATACCGCTCACAGTCATCCCAGCGAAGATCTTGCCAGACTGATAACAGACCCATCCAGACCATGGTAGAAGGTTAAAAAAAAGCATATCCCTTTAAAGATGAGGTAGTTGGCAAAATGTTTCGTAATTTGATTAAGAAGCCAGAATTTAAACTGCCTGAACCTAAGAAGCCCGATGAAGTTGATGAGAAGGATAACCCACTGTATTGTCCATATCATAGAATGATTGAAAATACTCTAGAAAACTATTTTTTTTTAAGAATTGGCTGGAATACAATCTCAAGAAAGGGAACATAATGATCCCAAAAGAGTATATGAAAGAACCTGGAGAAGGTTCAATCAATACAATTTTGGTTGAGCCTATTGTTCTGATCGATATGTATGCAGTCAAAGATGGATGGAATACAGTTTGGATAAGATATTCAAAGAAGATATTGAATCAGATCCAAAATGCTTCAGTACAAGCCACAATTCAGAATCCGGAACCCATTAAACTAGCATTATCAATTACAGTATAAGAAGACTCAAAGAAGAAAATTGAAGATCGAAAAGCCAAAACGTGAAATGAAATTTGAATGCCCAATATTAGTTTCCACAGATTTGGGAGAGAAATCTCTCATACCCTTGACTTTGTATGATTTCTTCTTTGCTCCTTCAGGGGCACGTAATATTATGAAATTTGATTTTGACTACGTTTTAGTTGTTTATGTTGATGATGTGATTGGTGAAAACCAATCTAACCCTGATAATAATATCAACCCTCATAATGATTTTCAAATCATATAGAATTTTGATAATGTAACAATAATCTGGGAAAGGATATTGATGATAATGATGTTGATTCAGAAATCGATGCGCCCATCTTCAAATTTGACGAATTGTCGATTGCAATAGAATTAGAATCTTCAAGTTTGGAAGAAGCCTCGGAAAAATCAATTATTCCAGCTCATGTGGAGGTAGTACCCGAGTTAATTCGAGACTTAAAAGAGATAACAGAGATTAATTTGAGAAGCAAAGAAGTATTGCCTCCGAAAATGGTTCCAAAGGATAAAACAGAACAAGTGGTTGTTCAAGATGATCCAACTCCATTAATTAATGAAGTACCTATTCAGAGAGAGGATGAAGAGTTAAGCAATAAGGTGAACTACAATGTACTAGCCTATCTTTGGAAGTTACCTCCTAAGTTGGGTATATACGATGCCCTGATACTATCAAAGGAAATAAGGGAGGCTTTAGTAAAAGCTTTGCTTGATACAGAAATCTATTTAACTCAACTTGCTAGTACTTCTTTGGATGGGGTTTGTTCATTAAAGGAATGAGCAAAAAGAACATTTACAAATGATGATTTGCTACTAGGTACTGCTGATCATAATCGTTCGTTGTATATTTCAGTCAACATTGGTAACTTCATGGTCTCCAGAGTAGTAGTGAATCCAGGAGCATCCATTAATATAATGAGCTTATGAAAATTGGCTTACCTGAACATAGATGTAAGATAGTTGAATACTGATAAGATGATGTTAAGAGGCTTTAACTAGAAAGGGAAAAGAGCTCTTGGATTAATTACGCTGTTGATGAAAATTGGAGAATTAGTAACAATTGCAAAATTTCACATCATTGATTCTGAGACTTCATTCATGCTCTCTAGAGCCAACCCTGGATTCATGAAAATAGTTTGGTTCCTTTGTCACTACATAAATGTATAAAGTACTGTCTGGAAGGACAATAATATTATATAAAAGGAGATCTACTACTATTTTCAATTAATGAAGTGGGTATTCATGAAGATGCCACTTACTATACTCCTATGAAAAAGATTATTCCATCTCAAGATATTTCTGTAAGTAAAGAGGTAGATCCAGAAGGTACACAAGGACAAGACCACTCAGTACAGATTCAACAATATTTTATCACTCCAAGAGGGTGAGAATTTATCTAGAACTCTTATCTGAGTTCGAGGCAGAGGACGAGATCGCGGAAGGAACGATATGATTGTTGAACAAAAGAATTCAATTATCAAAATTGGTTTGGAAGACATTTTTGAAGATGAGAAAGTCAAGAAGGATGCAATGATGATCAACCAGAGTAAACCTCAATTCCAAATTGATTTAGAAGATGAAGAAAAATGTGAGTATAACTCAATGTATGATCAGATTAATCACTATGTACAAACTATGGTCATCACCCTGATTTCTACTCATTAAATTGAGGGTCAAAAGGTCAAATAAGTGCATAATGCGGGTATGAAAACAATTAAGTTTCATCATCGCTCCTCATCCTCTAGTTTTGAAATTAATGTAAAACTAGAAGATGATCTTTCTTCTGAATTAATGGAATTACCTATTGATTGGTATTTGCCTTGTGTTCAAAATCTTGCTCAGTTTTGTATGGTGCGTAAAAAATGGTCAAAAGATCAATCAAAATACTTTGAAAAACTTTGGAATGATAATAATTAAGCATTCAAGTCTAAACAAGGTCTTGGGTTTGGCACAATAGGACCAGTTGAAGCTATGGAGATTTGCCTAGTTGTTACCAATGAACATGACAAAGAATGTTTAGAAGTTCTGGACAACTCTGAAGATCCTAAAATTTAGGATGCCCCACTAGAATTTGAAGAGGAGATCAAATCAACTGTGGATGAGTTATAAGAAATTAACTTGGGTATCAAAAAGGAACTGAGGCCAATTTTCATTAGCTCTCAACTTGATGAAAAAGAATCTATGATTATGATTAATCTGCTGACAAAATTTAAAGACTGTTTTTCCTGGAGTTACAAGGAAATGCCTAGATTGGCTCTAGAAGTTGCAATACATAAGTTGGGCTTAGATTCTACTGTAATTCCATTTAAGCAAGCTCCAAGAAGAATGCGTCTTGATATTGAACAACAAGCAATAAATGAAGTTAAGAAATTGATAGACGCTAAATTTGTACAGGAAGAACAATACCCCACATGGCTAGCTAGTATAGTACCAGTTAAGAAAAAAATGGGCAAATCTGGATCTGCGTGGATTTTAGAGATTTAATACAACATGCCCAAAAGATGAGTTTCCTCTTCCAATTCCAAAATTGATGGTAGATATTGTATCATCCCATGAAATTTCTCATTTTTGGATGGATCGTCTGGATACAATCAGATAAAAATGGCTCCAGAAGATAAAAAATTTACAGCTTTCTGAACGCCAATTGGAGTTTATTGCTATACAGTAATGCCTTTTAGATTAAAGAATGGTGGTGCAACATATCAGTGAGCAATGACAAGATTTTTTTATGACCTCATTCACAATCAAGTGGAATGTTATGTGGATAATTTGGTCATCAAAAGCAGATGGAAAGAACATCATTTGTATGAATTGAGAATTATTTTCAAGCGATTACGACAATTTATCCTTAAAATGAATCCCCTAAAGTGCACATTTGATGTGACATATGGTAAATGTTTAGGGTTTGTTGTTCACCATCGCGGGATTGAAATTGATTCGAAGAAAATTAAAGAGATCTTGGAAATGCCACCCCCTAAAAATTTATATCGATCCTTTCAATGAAGGTCGGCGTATCTAAGATACTATATCTCTAACTTGTCAGGTAGGTGTCAGCCTTTTTCTGCGTTGACTAAGAAAGATGCAAATTTTACCTGGGATGATAAATGTCAACGTGCTTTTGAAATTATTGAACAATACCTAATGACACCTTCTATTTTAGCAGCACCCATTTCAGATAGACCTTTAATACTTTATACCGTGGCTTTGGATGACTCCCTCGGAGCCTTGCTGGCCTAAATCAATGATGAGGGTATATAAAACGCTCTTTATATTTTAAGTCATCATGTAATACCAGTGGAAGTAAAGTATCCTTCAATTGAGAAGCATTGTTTGGCTTTAATCTTCATAGTTCAGAAATTTTGACACTACATTCTCAGTCACAAAATCAACCTTATTTCAAAGTTAAATCCATTGCAATGTTTAATCCATTGCAAAATTTTGACGCTTTCCGGTAGGATAACAAGGTGGGTTATGATATTATTGCAATTTGATATAACTTTTGTTCCACTCTGAGTTATGAAAGGGCAGATTTTAGCAAATTTCCTTGCAGCTCAACTGTTACCAGCTGATTCCCTTCTCAATGACTATTTGTCAGATGAACATATAATGAATTTGGAAAATTCCAAGACTCAACATTGGGAATTATATTTTTATGAGGCTTCTTTAGCACAAAGGGATAAAGAACTGAAAAAAATAATACCTTGTAAAGTAGGAATTGGACTAATCGTCATTACACTGGAACAAGGAATGCTAAGGTATTCTTACCATTTAAGAGAACCGTGTATGAATAACGAGACAGAATATGAAGCGTTGATAATAGGGTTACAATTAGCAATATCAATGGGTATAACTGACATTAGTATCTACGGAGATTCACAGTTGATTAATCAATAAGTTGTTGGAAATATAGAATTTTGAAACCTAAATTGGAACAATATCACCATTATACTATGAAGTTATTGAAGTAGATTCCAAATGTGACAATGTACAGAATCCTAAGGGGAGAGAATATTCTTGCAGATGCTTTAGCCAGACTCGCCAAGGAATTTGCATGTCCACTAATCCCAAATTTTTTGTAAGAATTTGTGAAGTTGACACCACTACAACGCCAAAAACTTGATCCTTATATGAAAAGTAGGTTGTGTAAAATATATATATAAATTATAAGCAATGACTAATGGGATTCTATGCAAGTATATGTATCATTATCAAGTAATAATGAACTTTCTATTTAAGCCCCAAATATTGATCCTACGAGGAAAGTGTAAGTTAGCAATGACAAATTTTAAAAGGAAATTTATAGAAAATCAAACGAAATCACTATCACTAATTTTGAATGTTGAGATTTTAACCAAACTAAATTACTTAACTATTAGAAAAAAAGAAAATGCAACTTTTAAATATTAAATAATAATCTAAGAACTATGTTTATGTAATGAAGATTTCTTATGTGAAAAAGCATCCTTCCCACTACAATGAAATTTTGGTGAAATTGGATGATATAAATGTTTTTAATATGGATTGTGCCAAATAGGAGCCATTTTAATTTTCTACCCTGATATAGTGCATAGAAAGTCATTGGCTAATCTTAGGTTTAGTCCCTAAATCCATGGCTAGGCTATCTCCCACTCTAGAGCTCCCACTTCCTTTTACCTGAAGGCTAACTCTCGCTTTAGATTTTAAACACTAAGACCAAATTGGGGATTTTATTCAGTCACCCTAAATATTCTCCAAATTTACACCCAATAAAGAATATTTCTCTATTTACTTGCACTTAATTTCATGAACGAATTTCTCCTTCATGAAATTAAATATGATCCTCACTCTATTGTAGAACTCATGCTCCATTTCTCGGATCATATGTTTCACAACATATTTTAACAGATCAATTGGCCAGACTAAAAAATAAATTAAGTTCAGAGTTGAAAAATCATCACAATTTATTTTATATTTGAATTATGGCACATTTATTTTATCTCTTCATTTCACCATATCTCAGAGTAAGGGGAAAGATAGAGGAAACTACTCAGACTTCATGAGAAAGATACTACAAAACACATATTCCACATATAAAATAAAGTTCATACAACACTAAATAAACAAAGAAACTTATCTGGAACTCTTTCTCAAAGCAAATCCTTTGTAGCATTTCCTTAGAAATGCGGGAAGAAGAATTCTCTCACTTTCTCTTTCTCCAACACTCTTACGGAAAGTTTCACACTAAATATCACCACAAAAACTCTAAGTTATGAAAGCAAAATCACTAATTGACTCCAATATGGTAGTGGAATGGAATGATGTGGAGCAAAAAATGAACGTAAAGGAGTGAAAAACGTAGAAGAGCCCATTTTCTGATGAAGTTTGGCCCAAAATAGAGCCCAAGGTCGGGTCTCCAATAGGTCCCTCCAAAAACTCTTCAAAAAATTGTCGAAATACATTGAACCTTCTATAAACAGGGTCAGCGCCGCCAATGGCACTGTTGGCACTGGCTGGCACCATCGGTGCTGGTCTGGCGCCGTCGGCCCTGAGTAAAAACCTCCAGCGTTAAATTGTTCTACGTCATTGACACTGAATTCGGCGTTGAGCATTTCTTAAAAAACTTAATTTTTTCTCTAAATTTCATACTTTTTGCTTTCTTTTTGCTTTAAGCCCTAAAAATCAACGACCTATAAGAAAACATCAAAATACCTTCCATTAAAGTGCAATATCACAAAAAAATGAGTTAATATGGGTCTAAAAATGCATAAATTTTTTGTGTATCAAAATCCCCCAAACTTACATGTTACTTGTCCTCAAGTAACTTCTCTACTACATAAATAAATATGACTTATGGTAAGTAATTTAACTTTTAGACTTCCATATTTTAGTTTTTAAAAAATAATAGTTTTAACTTAAGAAAAATTCAAAATAACTCCAGTTAATACTAAAGGTGTAAGGATATTCAGTAATTAAGTCTAAGGTTTTTGATCCTCTATTTCTTTCAAGAAAAATTGCAATTTGTTATATTAAAGTCTCTTAGAAAATTCAAATGAAAAAAAACATCATAAAACTTTATTAATAATTAAGTTAACATTCAAATAAAAAGTTTACAAAATGTGTCCAAGTCTTTTTCCTTAAGTTGATTCAAGTGAAGCCAATTTTTAATTAGGAATCTACTCAAGCTTCTCCTCACATCTTTTCTTTTTCTTTTTCTTTTTCTTTTTCTTTTCTTTTTCTTTTTTTCCTTTTTCTTTTTTTTTCTTTTTCTGAGGATTACTACATCTGGATAACCTTTAATGATTTTGAACTTCACTATCCTCTTCTTAAAGTTAAAAACTTTTTACATTTCTTCACTTAACAAATTTATATTAACTTA
>NEWO01000645.1:247563-259923 GCA_003013225.1 Phalaenopsis aphrodite
CCATGTTGTGCAATATAAGTCCTAACTCACTTTAGATTCTGAGGTTGTCGTTCATTAAGACATAAACCCTTCTATCATGAAGGCTATTTGTATGACCATGTCATGCAAGTGTAATCCCTAAATAATAAAATTGGTACGATAAAACATCTAATATTATTCCCTCAAGATTGAAGCCAAATCATAGGATAGCTAGGGAGGTCATTGAGGTTCCCCTCAGGATCCCTGAAATCCCCTAGTTTTCTCCCTCTGGATTCCAAAAATAATTGTTCCTATTTGATATTTCTTCATTTGACCTTGAAAGCCCTAAACTTTGAAATCTTGAAGACAATGCCTCTGATCTAAATCAAGAATTTTCTTACGTGACTTCGGTCATTTAAGATGTAATTAACTATAGGGGTTTGCCTTTATAGGGAACTTTCTAGCCTAGGTAATATAAATAATGTCTAATCTTTCATATTAGATAGGGGAACTTGTCCATCAACATAAATGTTTCCCAGACCAGAACGAATGTCATAAATTCTTTAGTTTATTTAATCGAGCATCACTATTAAGTAATGTTTCTATTCTCTGGGATATATGCATGACTTGTAGTGTTGTTCTCGTTTATTTAAACTACTGTCTGTATGGAATTGGTTAGATCTTATATTTTCAAAATTTAAAATTCAAATTTTCAAAAATTATATATATATTAAATTATATTATATATTTTTAAAACAACCAGCAACTCCCCCATGTTGACGACCGACAGCTGTGTTGGTGACAGTTGTGGGAGTGGAATTGGATTTGAGGTAAAGTTGGTCAATTAAGAGGATGAGATGGCTGAGGTTTGAGATGAACGAGGGACGGTGGCCTTAGCTGAGACGAGAAGTAAGGGATTCGAGAAGGGTTTGGTTGAAAACCTTGAGCTGACAATAATTTGGTAAATGATGGTAAAGATGTTCATATAGTGATATGTAGTGGTTATTTTTGAAACGCATTCAATTTATTAAGTATAGAGCGGTAAGTAGGGCATTTACTCATACGTGCAAGGGAAACGAGACATCATGAAGAAGAGTTTGAGTGGTCTCAAAAAGATGGCGGTGGTTTCATTTGACGACACCATTTTTCTCAAGAGTATATGAATATGAAAGTTAATGTATGATTCTGTTGTAAGAGAAGACTTCTCAGAGAGTGATATTAGTATATTATCCTCCCCCATTCGAATGTAATATGCATATTGTGGTTTAAAATTGTCTGTGAATCATTTTGTTGAATTTTATGCATTTTTGGGTTGTCTCAAATTTATGTCGCATTAGAAATAACCAACAAAAATTTGGAATGTTCATCAATAAATACAGCTTAGTATTGATACCCTTGATTAGATAAAATTAGGGATGGACCCCATACATCATAATGGTACACTGAAAAGGTAAATATACATGTGAATTAAGAAGCTAAAGTAAATGGTAATTTACAAATTTTGTTGCAGCTACAACTTTCACATATTGATTTCTTGCTAGGATAATAAAGGAGAGGTTGATCTTGGAGATGCATTGAAGTATATTAGAGTGAGGATGACCGAGATGCTTGTGTCATGTGGTGGACTATTGGATGGAAGTGGTGAAGGCTTTATGGATTGTTGCTAAAGGTGGAGTATGAGCCATGGTAGGAATCGTGTACAACCCTCTCGAGCTGCGACCCAAAAGGACCACGCAATTTGTCTGTGGGTCAATCAAACGGAAACCATCCTAATCAAAGAGAATGGAAGATTATTATCATTATTTAATTTATAGACTGATATAATATTATGTGAAAGAGAGGGAGTGTGCCAAATGGAAGGAAGTAAAAGCTTGAATTCTGGTGTTGGAAGAGTGCCATCACCAACAACCTAAACATGAACTGATTCACCACTGCCCACTAAGATGTGTTCGACACCGATAGTGGGAATGGAGTTTCGAAGGTGAAATGTGCCTTTGCACCTGAGTTGAGAATCAAAGTAGAAGATTGTAGGACCTAATTTGATGGAGTATAGTCCATGTTCTATTGATGCCAACACATGACAGCTAAATGTACTCGTTTATTACATATTTGACAAGTTACTGAAGGGGCAGGTTGGGATAGTCCGTCTTATATGCGGGGGTTGGATGAGTAAGAGGATCTTCCACGACCATGATAGGAATTTTAGTTGCATCCTCTAATTAATGCTAGTGCTACTTGGTGGTTGGGAGCTTGATCTTTCTTGTGTGTTTCGGTTGCTTGATTCATTTATTTGCTGCAAAACAGAGAGTAGAAGTCATCTAAATTCATAGGTCGTAATTGGTTCTTATCGTTGTCCTTAAAGATTGGTAAGTTGTTGGCAGCCCATTAAGTGTGTATAGAATGATTTCTTCCTTATCTAATTGACCTCCAGATGCTGGAATGTTATCAACAGCTATTTTAGCCTTTACTAGCTATTGAGCATGGATTGGTTGCTAATTGACATTTTATGAAGCTCATTTTTGAGCTGGATTAAGCGAGATCTATTGGTGGGCTGTAGCCGATTTGAAATGGTGTTCCACACCTCTGCAGTAGTGAAAAGATGTAAAATATATGGTAGGATAGAAGAGGAGATTATGGAGTAGAGTGCTTTTGTGAAATTTTGATTCACAAGGGTCCACATGGTGTAGAGAGGGTTAAGAGTTGGGTTGTCAATAGTGGGGCAAAGAAATTTAGGTGAAGAAGGGTTGCTACCATCTAAATAGCTCCTAAATCCATTTGTGGAGAAGATTTTGAGGACTTTTGCTTACAATAAACACATACCTGGCCTATATGTATCACTATTTCAATTTCATCAATCAACTTACATGTTATTCATCATTTTTATATAGAAAGTGTAAAAGAATTATAGAATACATATGATAGCATGCTGCCACATGGAGTTAGTTAGGATTCCCATTATTCTTTCTGTTGAGTGCTGGTAGTGGAGTGGTCCTACTCTGCTCCATGCTCGAGACCTGAGGTCCAATATAACTAGGTGAGGATGGTTAAGAATAACAAGATCTTTTCATGCACGTTATCTTTGTTGAGTTCACAAAAAGTTTTTTCAAAATTAGTATTGTGTCTGATATACAGTAGCTTATGTTTTATTTTGAACTAGTACCATCCGTGGTATTATGTTGTCTTTGGTTATATAATGCTTTTCTAACTTTTTCTATTCATTATTGTTTTTCCTTCCTAATTGTACTATAGTTATAAACACTTTTTAAGCAATAAGTATTATTTACTTCAATTTTTTTATGTATTCATAAATTATATTTGTATATGAATTTGTAATCTTTTAAAAAAAAAGAAATTTAACTAATCTAGACTGTTGAAGTTCTTCGCAAAAGTTGATGTTAGTCTTTTCATAATGTCCCACGTTGTTGATGTTCATCACCTTGCGGACCTGATGAGACATCTTCACTGTTTTTCATTTATCTTTAGCATTATTCCTCATTGATCTCTTTATAATTTCATTTATGGTCTTAAAAAGAACCCTCACAAAGTGCTTTGATTCTCTTAACTCTCAGAATTGTTTATCTTAAGAACAGGATCGAACATCTTCTCTTTACTACTATTCATCTCAACATTGGCCTTGCCAAGTTAAAAGCGTACTGCTATTAGGCTGTCATTGACAGAGAGACGTATGTTGCTCCATGGCGTTGATTCTGCAGATATCAAACTCTTCCAATCTTGTAGCAAATCTGTCAACTAAGGAAAGAAAGATGAAGAAATCAGTTTTAGAACTTGTACTCCTATTAAGTTTATTACATGTCATTTCCTATGCTTTCAATCACAATCCGTTGTAGTGTCGCCAATACAGCCGATTGGATTCTCTCAAAGGCTATGTACTCATCTCACATTTCCACAAGTTTTTAGTATTTTAATATTCTGCATGGAAGTTCATGATTATTAACATTTTCCATTCAGCAAAAATCCAAGTCCATCATGGAGATTGTCTTATAATGCAACGCACAAAACGTCTCCTTAATAAGATATAATTCTAATCATATCATTAGACCAACTTCCTAATAATTCATTTTATATTACGAAAGAAACGTGTTCAATATAACAATCACAATAAGCCAGCAGAGAGGACACGAATGACATTCATTTCATTTCAAATGATATTTATACGCCAATCAAACAAAAACAATAAAATGAAAAGATTGGCATTGATAAATCTAACAACCTCGCCATGCATCAGAGGAATAGCTCCACCTGGTTCTCTAGTTAGCACGTTTAGTTCGTTCTTGCTTGGAATTCCATGGCCGTCTCCTCTTTGGTAGACGCATGACAATAAAATTGGATTAGTTGATACTTTTGGATGAAAATGGATGAGATGAGTGGCAATACTAGTCTTTTTTTGGTGATTTTTTTCTTGATCTAGAAGTCTTCATTCTTTAATTTGCTCCCTTCTCAAAAGGATTATGAGACGTCAACATTTATCCTACTAAAATTTTATTATTTTCCTTCATTACATGTAAACTACTATATACTCCAATCGTGTCAACTTTTACAGCCATTTTAGATAAATAGTATTACAGATGCAGGAAATGGTCAAATCCTCTAAAATATTGTAGCTTTCAGAACTAAAAAAAGACTCGAGTGGATTGTGGTTGAGCTGATTATATTGGTGTTAATGTTATGCATCTTTTCTTGAATTCAATTAAATTTCTCATGCAATGATAACATGTTTTTAGTTCATGAACCAACAAAGTCCCATCATTAGTGATGCATTGAAACAATGAGATATGTTATTTGAACCTAATTAAGTTAATTAAAAAAACTATGTTGAATTACAGATTGATGGGTCTAATTGATTAACTTTACCTTATGTGCCAAAGCTAGTTTTGGGGCAATTGGATAAATCAAAGGTCAACCTAAGTCAATTGTACGTCTTTCGGCATAATCATGCTTAATTTAAAGATGTTCACTATTCATTTCAACCTATTGAGGCATAATCATGACAGGGCTAGATGAGCAATTTGGACCCAATTGAAAATTTAAAACAAGTGGCCCTGTAGATGGAACTTTAAAACATTTTAATGACAATTTTTTTTTCAAACCCCGATAATAATTATGCATTAGTAATCATTCAATTAATCAAACATTTAAGCTAAATTCACATGCATATACAATTTTATAATATTTTGAGTAGACTTTAAAGCAAGCAAAAGAATATGATGATATAATTTTAGCATAATTATGTAGGAAAAAAAGCAAGTAAATGAATTTAGCCTTAACTTGTTGAAGCAAAATAAACTAATTTGTAAGGAAAAAGTTTGAGTTTTTAAATAAATGACCATATAATGGAATTATTTTAGCAATATCTTAATCCATTAATAATTTGACCTAAACTAAACATCTAGGTTTGGTGTTTGGTTTGTTGAAAGGTCAAAAAAATAAATTGACTCAAGTATGTTGAGTTGCAAAAGGAGGCTCCAATATGGTCATTTGACTTATTAAGAATAAATTTGTTGATTAAACTATATTATAAATTTATCTTCTTAAGGGTTTTATAAGAAAAAAAAATATATTTAATTACATCTCGAAGTAGTAGTTATAATATCAAAATATGTTATACTACACATAAATCTCAAAAAATGTTAAATTTTCTTTGGGATTTGTCATTTGGACCCAATTGAAAATTTCAAAAGAATATATTTTAGATATTTTCATCTATAAAATATATGGATCACATAAATTTTATAGTTTAATATTATCTATATTATCAAAAGCTTTAGGTAGAAGCATAAAAATTTATATAAAAACAAATTCCACAAGAATGGAAAAAACATATTACCGAAGACCCCAAGTTAAATTTTCATTTCAACATAATATATCATTTTGTTCTAGATTTTATTACATCTTAATTCATTTGCTATGGATTATAATATATATTTCATTGTAAGAAACTCTAGTTGATGTAATTAAGATATCTCCCATTTATAAGAGCATGGAAAACCATAACCATACACTAGTAGTATGATCAATTAACAAAGAGTTTCTTCACCCTAAATAGGCCTTTCCAAGTTGATTTAATGTTCATGCATCTTTGATTATGAATGATAATAGGGCATAATAAAACTAAGGCAAGTTCTCCAATAATAATATTTTTAATATGAGGTGCTTATTTTGTGCCTTATCGATGCAAGCACAATATCACTTGATATTTTATTGCGCTTAGAATAATTGTTCATCCGGTTATCCAATTTCATGAGTTATAGAAGGATATTCTAATGTTCATGAAAATTATTACTTAAAGCATTACATATTGAGGGAGCTCTTCTTTCGATAAAAAGAATAGAGTATAACTTAAAACTCAATGCATATGGAGTTGATTATGCTAGTGTTCTATGTACAAATTCATGCTTTTTAGCGTTAGAATTTATATTGACAGTGTAGAAAAACCTATTTAATGAGATTCAATTAAATTTATTGAGTACCTTAAATAGTTTATGTCTTAGTTATTAGGTTATAGAATATCTCGAATCATTCCATTAGATCTATGTCAATATATTATTTTAGTATTAATGAATAATATAACAAATTTCAGATTAATCATATCAGTTAAGCCAAATCAATAGATAATGTGATTCATAAAGAATTGCTAAATAATATTATATGTTGCAATATCTCTTAGAAGATTAGCCATTGTTAATTTTAAAATTTATTTTGTAAATAATATGATTTTGTTCTTTGAAAAATTGAGGGTTTTTGGTACCCACTTTTACAATGTTCTATTATTTAAACAACTATGATGTCATAGTGGCTAAAGAAGGTTTTGATGTTTTTGTGGGATTGAACTATAAGTTTAGAATTGATGCTAGTTTTGGGAAAATTAGGCTCTCTTTGGTTTTACCATTGTTTTGTCCTAAAAAGTTTTACCAAACAAGGGAAACATTGTTATTTTTCCAGAAACAGGTGTCCTAAAGCTTTTTTTACATAACTGCACTAAACAGACAGTCAGCTTTCCCGCAACAGCTTCTTGGGGCAGCGCAGCTGCAGCTAAAAAGTTGAGAAGCTGCAGCTGCGCCAAATAGAGCCTTAATATAAACTCAAGTTGTGCAGAAGCCAATAGTAAATAAGCCTCCTTACTTTTACTTTCATCTTGATGTCCAACTGATGAGTCTAGATGGTTATTACATATTAATTATAATATCTATTTTATTGTTTAAATCCCACATATCTCAATCTTAATTGTCGAGCTTCGGCTTTTCTAAAGTACCATAACCACATTTAATTAAAAGAGTATCAATAAAAGATATTATATATAAAGTAAAATTATAATTATTTTTTAAACATGAACTTAAGAGGGCGATAGTTTAAAAATAAAATGTAGAAACATAACTTTGAGTAATGGAAGCCATCTTTACTTACTGGTTGAGAGCTTTATCTGTCAACTCTGAGGTCTCGGGTACAAGACCTTGTATATGAGATGTGAGTGTGTATGCAATTAAATTAGCTCAAATTCTCAAAAAATCTATCTTTGAGTAATATTTAATCGAGAGAAGAAAGCCATTTTTTGCATTTTTAGCATGCAGAAATTAATTGCATTTTTTTCACTAAATAATATTTATCAATGAAAATTAATGAAGCTAATTAAAAAAAATTTTATTGTATGAATAAAATTTTCTTTATATAGTGTATGACATAAGTGAATGTTTTATTTTTATATGCAAAGTTATTTCCTTAAATGTGTAAAGTAGGACTTTTTGTAATGTCTCAATAGAGGGAAACATAAATAATGAAAATGAGAATATGTTCAATATGCATGCAATTATTAAAAAATTTCTTGTAATGAAAATATTAAATAAAAACAAGCAATATAGATAAAAATATTTTTAAATATGAACCATGTGCTTTACTTTTATTCATCATGAAATTAACCTTAATGAAGAAGAATTTTGCATGCTGGAAAATTTGTGACAATAGAGTAGCTTTATCATCTTAGTTTTGTACAAAAATTTAGCACACACACATGGATAAAAAAGCATAGAAAAACGAGATTGCAGAATTTTTACATGAAACAAAAACACTGGGAAGGAAAAAAATTATGGAGCTTAACCTAGTTAAAATAATTCACTATAACTTTGTAAGTATAGGGGTATGCTCTTCTCTCACAAAAAAAGAGAGCAAAATAAAAATCTTACACTAAAAATTAAACTTGTCTTTATATAACAAAATAAATAAAAATTTTAGAAAATTCAACAACATTAGTCTGGCTACAATTGCTGCACGTAATGGTTGTTGATAGCTTGTGATAAACTGTTAAGCAATTATTGAAGGTTGGTGGTCAACGCATGAGTGTCCATTGCTTCTCTACCAGTTTGAACCTTCAAAATTCAAAATTTTTTATATTTTGTAATTTTTTTAGTATAATTACCCTCTTAAAGAAGAGAAAAATAACATAGCTCTTCCACAGATTGTAGTTGCCTAGTCTATAGGCATTGGTTGCCTATTTCTTCATGTTATTGTTTCCTACTCCCAGTTAAGCTATTGTTTCCTATAAAATTGGGTTGTTGTTGCACTTATTTGGTTGTTACCTCGCAAAATCTTTATTGAAATTGATTACTCCCGTTTAGGCAGTTATTGTCTATAAAGTTTGGGGTATTGTTGGTCTTAGGTAGTTGTTACCTCTTCAAGTCTAAGTTCTTCCCATTTAAGCAATTATTGCCAATATAATTTGGGTTATTGTTGTCCATAAGGGGCTGTTGCCTTTCAAATTATAGGCTGTTGTTGCTTATTCCCACTTAGACAATGGTTGGCTATGAAAGGAAAATTTTTGTGCTTGTTTTTTTTTGGGCTTATTTTGCTTAAATAATGCTAATGAGATATCACCAATATTTACTAAGTATGATTTTCTATTCTTCCATAAGAATTTTAATTTGTTGAGTGATATGGATGTTGTTGCTTATTCCCACTTAGGCAATTATTGGATATTAAAGGAAAACTTTTGTGCTTGTTTTTTCTTTGGGCTTCTATTGCCTAAATAATTCTGACTGCCTTCTTGAGGCACAAAGGATGTCTTAATGCTAATGTGATATCATTAATAATTACTAAGTATGATTTGCTATTCTTCCAAAAGAAGTTTTATTCTTTGTGTTATATGGTGGTTAAGTTGTCTTGTCCATCTGATCAATCTTATTCACCTCCACTCTTATATATATATATATATATATATATATATATATATATATATATATATATATATATATATATATATATATATATATATATATATATATATATATAAGGTCAACATGTGTGCTGGCCTTTCATTTTTGCTTGACCTAAATTGAAGGATATTTATATTGGCAACTAACATGCATATTCTCAGCTTTTTTGTTGCGTTTGATGATTACTATTGGATTGATGGCCTTTTCAAAATGTTTGGGGATAAACTAACACTTTGAATTTTGAAAATGATAGGTAGGTTTTATTGATGATGTGAATGGTTATGTATCTTTCAAAAGCAAATTACAACTCTTCAAATGAAAGGGCCATTAAAGAACTGGTCTTCCAAATTATTCTTCATTAAAATGAATGGAACCTTCATGCTAATCAAGGAAAACTATATGAGCTCCCCATTCCCCTTCATGTCATGAAAGATAAAACAATGGATATGGCTAATATTTAAGATATTAGAGATCTGAAATTTTAGTTATAGTAATTTAATAATTTTGTGAGTGAAGATTTTCTGTTCAAAATTGGCCTTTATATTCATCTTAGAAGATCTCATGCCACAATATTGAAAAATTCAAAAGAAGATCTTGAAAATGCTTCCACCATCCCCTTAAAGGTCCCTTATAGCATAGTGATTGTAAAATTTATTTTTCAATCCAAAGTAAGAAAAGTTATAAGGTGAGTAGAAATCGTTCAACCAGTCCTTTGAAAATTCTTTTTTAGGAGGATATGTTGAATAGCTTATATACCAGACTTCGTGAGATGTAGAATATATAAATCATCTTTACACATGTAAATTCCTCTTATTTTATGTTGCTTTCACTTATCTGATATAAATATGTTTATTTCAGATGATAAGAAAATGAATTTTGATGTGGAGTTGAATCTTGTCGTAAAAGTGTGGATTTCAAAATTAATGAAAGTCAAATTCCTTCGAGTGCATCCTTTAAAAGCCAATTAACAGATTGTCTGACAAATTTGTCTACTATTGCAATTTCCTTTTACTTGTAGTGTAAGGACTTTGAGAAGACTTGAGAAGTGTTGACGGATACATGATCTAATCTTAGTCAGATATCTAAGAGATTCTTGGCTTCAAAAGTAAAGATGTCTGCCCTTGAATATAAAAATAAGAGATTAAAGTTAGAGAAGAAGATTGATATTATTGGAGTTGGATATTTTTTGGTGTTGCTCAAGTGATGTTAACCAGCTCTAGGCTGTTTGCAAAAGATTCTTTCTGGTATTAGGCATGTAGATACATTTGAATGAAATTCATTTTAAATGTTAGGCATGTCATGAGTTTTATATCAAAGATTCTCTATGACATTGACTTGTGTGGCAAAGTTGAATGAAATTTTCTAAGGGTGTTATATCTATCTAAGGTTGTCTGTCGGAGATCTTTGACAATATTAATATGTACAAATATAGTCAAATTAATTCCATCAAATATGTTGCCCCATCCTCGGTTATACATTAGAGATGATAATTAGCATTAACATATGTGGATAAAGTTGAATAAAATTCACCAAGAATATTAGGCGCATCTTAGGTAGTCCGCCAAAGTTGCTCACACTACTAAGCTTTGTGGGGGGATTTTTTTTGTTGCACCACGAAGTTTGGGGAGGACTTCTATCTAAGAAGTTAGATACATTATATGAAGGCTAATACACAATACAAAAATACAGAAACATTACCTTTTAATTAGACTAATTCTTTAGATGAAAAAGTTCTACGCTAACTCGTGGGTGTACAGAACCATGGCGTTTCCCCTCTCTTACTAAGGTAAGATAGAGTTTATTTTAATCTAGGGTATGTACTTCCTATGAGGAGTATCCCTTATATTTAATTCCATCTCAGGAACTACGAGTCTTGAAAAAAACACTCAATTCTAAATCTAGCTTATATTTTGCTAAGTGGTCAGTAAGTATCTGTATGAAGGTTAGTGACTGAAATTCAAAAGGGTCAAGGATGGATTTGAGAAAACAAATGAACTTAAATTTGGGCTGAATTGATCAATTAATGTTTGAATGGTAGGGTTTGGTTCTGAAAATTTGAGTATAGAAAAAGGAGCTTATAATTAGAGTAAGGTCTTGAAATTAGATTTTGAATTGAGTTCAAGGCTGGTGTCTTAGGATTTGGGATATGAAAATCGTGTTTGGAATTGGGTTTGAAGCAAGGGTTTGAAATAGAGATTTCCAAGTTGGGGTGAAATTGGACTTGGGTTAAAAGAGAAGTGGGTTGAATTTAAAGATAATCATGGGTAAAGGGAGGATATGCTAAAGAAAAATATAGATTGCAGTGAAAACCTAACTCCAACTACTAAAGAAACTAACGAGAAGACCAACCCAAATTTTGGAAATAACATATTAGGTAAAGATGCCCATTGCTTTTGATCATTTTGAGTAAATTGTTTTCCTTAGATTATTAACCAACTGTGTAATTAGAGTACCTCCTTGTTGCCATTAAAGCGGCTAAGGAAGAACATCTTGCCATGCATTGGTTGGGGTGCCTTCATTGGTAAACATGAGTAACTTCATTATAGGGCACCCACATAATCTAATAGGGTAGGTTTATTATTTTACACATCATTGTCATTAAATCTAATCTATGGGGGAACCTATTAAACTAACCGAGAATTTCTAGACTTGATTAATGTAAGGTATGTGTGTGTTCTTAGGGTTTCTTTTATGTTAGTTACCCTAGGGGCATAGTTCAGAACTACCCTAGGGTGTGGTTATGAAAGATTTAGAGTGGGTGGATTTTAATATTTTTTTGTGAGGATGAAGTGGGGATTTGACAATTAAGCGGAGATTTATTTTCTCCTAGGATTGTCAGTTATGGTGAAAATCAAGTTTTTCTAAGGTTGCTTGGTTAATTTTCTATTCTAATTGTGGTTTTGGTCAATTCATTAATCAATTTTTTTTTGTTCTCATCCCTAAGCTTTGTTTCTCCCTAATATTCATTAATTTCCAACATTCTCTACAGACTGGTGAGAGAAATCATGCAAGCACCCACCCTTGCAAGAAAAGCACATAAAGCATGCACTCCTATACTCACACATTCATCACACAACCAAATCATCATCCTTTTCTTTCATGTAGAAAAATTTAGATAATTTAGCTATCATATGGCTCCCTACTTATTAAAGCTACTTTAGAATCATATGTACATATGCAG
>NEWO01000645.1:325441-341519 GCA_003013225.1 Phalaenopsis aphrodite
CTAGTGATAACCAAATTCCTATTGCTCCTGAGGATGAAGAGAAGACAACATTTACTAGTCCTTATGATACTTTTATATTTAGACAAAAACCCTTTGGTTTATGTAATGCACCTACAACATTTCAAAAATGTATGATAACAATTTTCTACGATTTAATTGAAAAAGGAATATGAGTTTTTATGGATGACTTTTCAGTGTTCGGAACTTCATTTGAATAATGTTTAAATCATTTAGAAAAAGTTTTAGAATGATGTGAAGAGACAAATTTATTGTAAAATTGGGAGAAATGATAATTTATGATCAGAGGAAAAATTATACTTGGGCATAAAATTTTTGAAAACCGTGTGGAAGTTGATTTGACAAAAATTCAAGTAATAGCTAAACTACCCCTTCTCCTACTACTGTGAGAGGGGTTAAAAGTTTCTTAGAACATGTTAGTTTCTACAGGTGATACATTAAAGATTTTTCAAAAATTACTAAGCCTTTATGCTAACTTTTAGAAAAAAAATGCAAAATTTGATTTTAATCAATAGTGCATTAATGCTTTTTGAATTGTTAAAGGAAAAAAAAAATCACTGCTCCTATAATAGTTTCAGTTGATTAGGAGAGACCATTTGAGCTAATGTGTGATGTTAGTAATTATGCAATTGGAGCTGTCATAGGGCAATGATATGACAAAATTTTTAAGGTTATATATTACTCTAGCAAAACTCTTAATGAAGCTCAAATTAATTATGCTACTATTGAAAAAGAGCTATCAACAATTATATATGCTTTCAATAAATTTAGACAATATCTCATCATGACTAAATGTATTGTGCATATTGATCACTCTGCTATAAGATACTTGATGCAAAAAAGACACGAAACCAAGATAAATTAGATGGATCCTTCTGATGCAGGAATTTAACTTTGTAGTAGTAGATAGAAAGAGAACTGAGAATCAAATAGCTGCTTATTTATCTAGGCTGGAACAGAAACAATCATTTAATTTTGAAAGTGAAATTAACAAGAATTTTCTTGATGAAAAATTATACACTATTAATGAAAGGTTAATATCATTGTACGCGGACATAGTTAACTTTATTGTTAGTGATCTTATACCATATGGACTGACAACACAACAACAAAGAAAATTTATTCACGATGCAAAGTTTTACTTATGGGATGATCCAAATTTATGCAACCAATGTAAATATCAAGTTATTCAGAGATGTGTACCTTATGAAGAAATCCAATAAATTATTCAAAAATGTCATGATTCATATTTTGGAGGACATTTTGGAATTGATAGAATTGCACACAAAATTTTACGATCTAGATTTTATTGGCCTAATCTGTTTAGGGATGTTAATATGTATATAAAAATATGTGATTAGTGTTAGCAAGTAGGAAATATTTCAAAAAGGAATGAAATGCCTCTTAATTTTATATTGGAAGTTGAAATTTTTGATGTATGGGGATTGGATTTTATGGGATCTTTTGTACCCTCTTTCAGATATATATATATATATATATATTGCAATAGATTATGTGTTAAAATGGATCGACGCGGTTGCTTTGTCACGATGTGATGCTCGGAGTGTTTCAAAATTTTTATTGAAAAACATTTTTACTAAATACAAAATGCCGAGATTAATTATTACTGATAGAGCATCTCATTTCAGAAATAAAAGAATTGAAAATTTTGTTGAAAAATATGATATTCAACATAAGATCCCCACTGCTTATCATCCCCAGACAAGTGGTATTGCAGAATTATCTAACCGTGAAATTAAAAGAATTTTGGAAAAAAACTATGATTCCTAACAAATTGAATTGTTTTACTAAATTAGATACCACATTATGGGCTTACATGACAACTTATAAAATTCCTATAGGGATGTCCCCATATAGACTTATTTTTGAAAGGACTTGTCACTTACTTGTAGAACTAGAGCACAAAGCTTATTGAGCTATTAAGGAATTTAATTTTAATTTAAAAGATGTTGGTGAAAAAAAACTATTACAACTGAATGAGCTTGATAAGATCAGGAATGAAAATTATGAAAATGTTGGGATTTACAAAAAAATATGAAGAATTGACATGATTGGAAGCTTAAAAAAAAGAATTTGAACATGGATAGAAAGTTTTATTGTATAATTCACGATTGAAATTATTTTCTGGAAAACTAAAGTCCAGATGGATGAGACCACTTACTGTTATAAAATTTTACCCATATGGAGTAGTAGAAATTGAAGATCCAATAATAAAGAACATATTTAATGTGAATGGACATAGGTTAAAATTTTATTTTAATGGGCATAGACTAATGATTAAAGAAGTTTTAATGTTGGGATACCCAGAGTAAAGACTTGAAATGTCGGGATGATGACGTTAAACCAAACGCTTTATGGGAGACAACTAATAGTTATCTTTGTGTTTGATTTAAATGTCTATTTTTATGTTATTATAAAATCTCTTGTGATGAATTCTTTGTTCTTTAGAGACATACATGTGTGATAAAATGCATAAAATATTTTAGTTATGGAATCTTGTGAAAAGAATGCGACTTTTTTGGACGTTTGAAGAAGCTGTGCTTATATATGTATTGGCGTCAAATGGCTCTAGAATAGCTCCAAATGACACCACTTCACAAAGAGTTAGAGCCAAATCGCGCCTGATGGCACCGAACGAAGCAGCAGTTGTAAAATTTGATTTGAAGTTTTTTCAGTGGTTTTCTGAAGTTTTTCTTGGCGATTTTTGGTAGTTTTTGGTGGTTTTGGACAGTTTTGGCAGAAATTTTATTTATTTAACACCATTAAACATATGAATTGGGTTTATAAAAGCCACTAGAGAGACTTAGAATCCACTATTTTTGTCTTTATGACTTCCAAATCCAAGGGAAACGATAAATATGAGATTCTAAATAGAAGGAAATTCATCAGTTTCTCTGTGCAAAAGTTGCATTATAAAGTTCTAGTGAAGAAGAATTGACCGAGGAGAGATAATTTAAGAATTGATGATTCGATGCTCCTAGCACAACTATGGAGGAATTTATTATGTAGAGGCGATGAGAAGTGCTATGCTACACCACTGCGACGGTAATAATTCTTATTGTGAAGAAATTTTATCCAAATTTTCATGGGATTACCTAAGGAGTGATTTATGTTCGAGGCAAGTCGATACCTTTTAGTCCTTCATGGATTAATGATTTATATTTGATTGGGAATGTTTCTATTTATCATTATGCCAACTTTGCCCCGACACGAGATAATATGTATGCAATCTTCAAATTTTTGACTGATGAAGATGGAACTTAGGAGACAAAAGATGACTGTGATGTAAGTTTTCCATATTCATTATTAAATTCTGCATTGAAGCCTTGACATAGATTTATTTTTGCCAAATTTATTCCTACTACAAAACTCAATAAAGTTATGAAGGAGAGTGTTATCTTAAATTATTGTATTCAGACTGGGAGACCAATTAATGTGGGGGCTTTGATTGTGAAATCTATTCTTGTATTGACTTTAAATGGATCTTCAATTGGACTTGAACATCCATCCACTGTCTTTATACTTTGTAGCCAAACACAGGCCTCATACAATAATTGGAAAAATTATGCTTATTCCTTGGAAACCCTAGACCCAACTTTGAGTTTTGATGCAAGGTGAATGAAGAAGTGAATGATCGAAGTCTTCCTTTGGACCAGTCTTCTCAAAATTCAACATCTTTACGGCCACAACTTCCAGAAAATTTGGATGCTGTGTTAAAAAGGATTGAGAAAGTGGAGAAGAAAATGACTAGTATTTTGGATGGGATGAGTAGCATTTATGATCAATTTGACCATTTAGATTTGTGAATCAAACAACAATTTGATCTCACTGGACTTGTTGAAGAGGCGACGGTACGCCGACTACTTTGGTTTGGAGGAGTTGCCCGTAAGAAGCTGTCGGTCACCAGAATCGAAATCTCATCGCCCGCTTCGAAAGGACATTTGAATGTTTAGAAAAATATGAAATCAAACTGACCCCATATATTTCATAGTTTAAATGAAAGAGCGTTATACCTCAAATCTTGTATCTATCCCGAAAGATAAACACAAGACTTGAGGATGAGGCTTGATCAAATAAACTAAGAAATATATGACATCTGTTTGCTCAACGAAACCATTTTATTTGCTGACAATTCCCCATATTTAATATGAAGAAATAAATAGGGTTTTTATTAAGCTGGGTTCAAGAAAAGCTTCCTATAAGGTAATTACATCCTAAATGAACGAAGTCATCTAAGAAAACTCTCAATAAAAATCAAGAAATATTATCTTCAAGGAATTCAAAGAAAAGGAATTTTCAATGAAATCAAACAAGGAGGTGTGAAAGGGGAGTGTTTCAAATTTAGAATATTTTTATTGTAGAATCCAAAGGAGGAAGAACTAGGGGATGACATAAAACCAGAGGATAACCTCGATGCCTTCCCAATCTATCATATTGTTTGGCTTCAGTTTTGATGAGAAAAATTTAAGTGTTTTATCCTGCCAATTTTATTAATTTAGGGCTTACATTTGTGTGAATAAATCACACAAATAGCCTGGAAGATGTGAGGATTTAGGTCGCGACGAACAACAACCTCAGAATCCTAACACGAGTTAGGTCTTGGATTGTACAGCAGAGCTATACAAATGCCTAAAGATAAGTTGAAGATTTATGTTGCACCAGACAAATAACCTCGAAGTCCTATGGCTTTGTTTATTAATTCTAATGAAAGAAGTTGGCTTAGCTGGGAAAGACATGTTTTGCTGTTGAATATGGTTGTGCTGCCCACAATGTTAGCTCCAAGTTCCTTATCACGACGAGTTTAAGTTTTATAGGATGTTAAGTTTTGATGCCAAATCAGGTGGCCCTGTGGAGTTCTTTAAATTTTATGGGGCGTGTTAAAGTTGATTAGGGCGACATCGGTTAGAATCCTACAGTTCCTTTATTCTGGCACCACTATTTTCTATTAGATTTACGCAGTCCAATTGAATTTACTAAACTCAACTAAATGAGTTCCATAATTTCATTTAGACCGTGGGAAGGCTTGTTAGCAACCATGTAACCTCCTCCGAGGGGTTCCTGATCATCTGATAGAGATGTCTAAATTTAGTTGTAATTGTTGTTTTATGTGATGTTTATGATTAAATTTTGAGTTGTTTTATATTTTGAATGATGTGGGAGTGAATTTTATCTTTGTTGATTTTAGTTTTAGTTTTTGTTTTGGTTTTATGGCTATCTTGATAGTTTTAATTTTCATGCAGGGTGACATCATTATTTAACGTGCAAGTTTTGCGAGTATAATAAGTACAAGAAAGACAGCACCGTAAGCTATAAAAAGCGTACCTAGTGAATCTTCTTGTTCCACCACCTGAAACTCAAAATGCATGTCAGGGCATTTTATATGAAACAGGAAAGTAAAGTTTTGGTGACCTACCTAACCCTAGGTCATATCTTGGTGGGTCCTTAGTAGTTTGATTAAGGATGATTTTGTTAAGCAAATCACATTAAGTTTAGTAGACCTCTGAGGTATCCAACAAGTTAGGAGAAAGAAGCAGGCCCATGCTTCCCACTCACTACCTAGTGAAAGGCATCGAGCTTATTTAAACTTATTGTGTTGCTTAATAATTTACCCTATGAACACCCTAATGCTCAATGAACATTGATGTCCTTATTATCCCTAAAAGTAGGGTAATTATCCTTTATAATTTAATTTTGAAGATTATGTAAATGAAAACCCTTAAAGGGAGCAAGCTAGTGTTGTTGGAACGCTTAGCCAAATTTTGGTCCTGATTGGGCTTGTGGTGTTTTAAAGGTCATAAATTTTAACTGTGTTTCATTTTTTAATCCTCATTTAATTAGTCTTAATTTAACTTAGATCAATACTAAGCCCTTAAGACCTAAGTGAGTGCCTTAATTAATTTTGAAAGTTTAAGTTTTAGGTGATCATGATTCATTATTTGAATTTCATTTGAAAATAAAATAGGGGTATTAATTCCAATAAGAGAAGTTACTAGCTGGTGAATTTGTGTAGTCTATAGAAAATTAAACATGGCCACCAGGAAAGATCACTTTCCTTTACCCTTTCTAGACTAAATGTTGGATAGATTGGCTGGAAACAAATATTACTGCTTTTTAGATGGATATATCGGTTATCATCAAATTCTAATTGCTCCTGAGATCAAGAGAAGAAAACATTTACAAGCCCTTATGGAACATTTGCTTTCGTAGAATGTCTTTTGGACTATGCAATACACCTACGACATTTTAGAGATGTATGATGTCAATATTTATCAATTTGATTGAACATGGAATGGAAGTATTTATGGATGATTTCTCTGTATTCGGGACTTCATTTGAACTATGTTTAAATAATTTTGAAAAAGTTCTAGAATTATGTGAAAAAATCAACCTAGTACTAAATTGGGAAAAATGTCAATTTATGGTTGCAGGACGAATTGTACTTGGGCATAGAATTTCTGAAAATGGCATGGAAGTAGATCCTGCAAAAATTCAAGTTATTGAAAAATTACCACCTCCTACTACGGTTAGAAGGGTAAGAATTTTTCTAAGACATTCTGGTTTCTAGAGGCGTTATATAATTCAAAAATAACTAAGCCATTGTGCCAACTTTTAGAAAAAGTTGAAAATTTGATTTTAATGAGGAATGCATAAAAAATTTGACCTATTGAAAGAAAAATTAATCACTGCACCTATAATAGTCCCACCTGATTGGGAAAAACTATTTGAAATAATGTGTGATGTGAGTGATTATGCTATTGGAGCTGTTTTATGATAAAGACACAACAAAGTTTTTAAAGTGTATATTACGCTAGTAAAACTCTAAATGATGCTCAAATTAATTACACTACTACTTAAAGAGAGTTATTGGCTATTGTCTATGTCTTTGATAAATTTAGACCTTACTTGATTGGAACCAAATGTACAATGCATCCATATCATTCTGTTATCAAATATTTGATGCAAAAGAAGGATGCTAAACAAAGATTAATTAGATGGATACTTCTATTGCAAGAGTTTGATTTTATGGTAGTTGATAGAAAAGGAAATGATAATCAAATATTTGTTCCTTTGTCTAGACTACAAAAAGAAATATTAACTAATTTTGTAAATAAAATTTTAAAAATTTTATCTGATGAACAATTATATAATATTAATGAAATAAATATAATGTGGTATGCCAATATAGTAAATTATATTGTAAGTGATATTTTACCACCATATATTAAGAATCAACAAATTAAAAAAAATTGTATATGATTCAAAATTCTATTTTTTGGATGACCAGTATTTATATAAACAATGTAAAGATCTAATTATTAGAATGTGTGTGCCTTATGAAGAAACTCAACAGATAATTGAAAGATGTCATGATTTTGAATTTAAAGGATATTTTGGAAGAAATATAACTGCATATAAAATTTTGCAAGTTGGATTTTATTGGCCTACTCTTTTTAGAGATGTTAACAAATATATTAAAACTTGTGATCGATGTCAAATATTTCTAAAAGAAATAAAATCACTCTAAATCACACATTGGAAGTTGAAATTTTTGATGTGTGGGGATTACATTTTATGGGACCATTTATGCCTTCATTTGGAAACTTATATATATTAATTGTTGTTGATTATATGTCCAAATGGATTGAAGCTATTGTTGTACCTAAATGTGATGCTCGGTGTGTTTCTAAGTTTTTAAATAAAAATATTTTTACAAGATATAGAATGCCGAGAGTAATTATGACTGATGGAGGATCCCATTTTAGGAATAAGAGAATTGAGAAGTTGATTAAAAAATATGATATTATGCATAGATTCTCTACTGCTTATCATCCTCAGACCAGCGGTCTAGCATAAATATCAAATCGTGAAATAAAATGAATTTTAGAAAAAACTATAAATCCTATAAATTGGATTGGTCTGCTAGATTAGATACTGCATTATGGGCATACAAAACTGTTTATAAGTCTTCTATAGGAAAGTCCCCATATAGACTTATTTTTGGAAAAACATGTCACTTACTAGTAGAATTGGAGCATAAAGCATTTTTGGCTATTAAGGAATTTAATTTTAGTCTAAAAGATGCTAGTGAGAAAAGATTATTGCAACTCAATGAACTTGATGAGATTAGAAATGAAGCATATGATAATGCAAAAATATATAAAGAGAAAATGGAAATTTGGCATGATTGGAAGATTATTAAGAAGAAGTTTGAACCTGGATAATAAGTTTTATTATATAATACAAGATTGAGATTATTTTCATAAAAATTAAAATCCAGATGATTAGGACCATTTAAAGTAATTAAAGTCTATCATTATGGAACTGTTGTTATTAAAGATCCTAAAACTAGAAAGATATTTAAAGTTAATGGGCATCGATTGAAATATTATTATGAATGACACATACCACAATTTAAAGAAGTTTTAATGTTAAGTCATCCTGACTAAACAATGGTACGTCATACTATTTTGTTTAATAAGTGTATTTATATATTAGGAGATAATAATATTTTTGAGTCCTACAAAATTTTATTTATCATAAATTAATACAAATATTGATATTGGAGAAACATTTGGAATCGAATTGAATAAATAAAAATAAAAGATGCGATTTTGGCCTTTAGCGCCGACGGTGCCCGCCTAATGGACCATGACACCGACAACACCATCGGGACCGTCGATGGTGTCCTGAGTAGTTTCATACGGTCAGAGCAAATTCGACGGACTTTGGCGGGATATCGTTCTTAAATAACCACCGAGAGGTGTTTTTAAAGGCCTAAAAACTGACTTGGACGACTAGAAACTTCCTAATTTCAAATTCCATGGCTTCCAATTCCAAAAATACTTCAAGGTATGTAGTTTTTAATCGAATAAAGTTTATCAATTTTTACGCGTAGAGATTATACAATAAAATCATTACAAAAAAGTGACTTATCAAGGAGAGAGGCTTTGTCAATCATGGATTGAGTAATCCAAGTTCACAGATTGAGAAAATCATTGTATAGAGGAGTTGGAAAGTTCTGTGCTGCACTACCGTTGTAGTTATTGTACCAGTCGTAAAGGAATTCTATGCTAACTTACATGAAATTACCCAAGGAGTCGTCTTTGTTCGAAGTAAGGTTATGTCATTTACTCCAGCTCGAATTAATGATTTGTATATGATAGAAAACAATCCAATCTATCATTATACAAATTTTATCCCAACGAGAGATATGATGAAAGATGTATATAATTTTCTAACGGATGAAAATGATAATTGGAAAATCAAAGATAAGGGATACGTTAGTTTCTCTACTTCACTACTTAATCCAATATATGAATAATGGCATTTCTTCATATCTGCAAACTTACTCCCTACCATGAAGATTAGTAGAGTTACAAGAGAAAGTGTGATTTTAAATTATTGCATTCAAATGGGAAAGCCCATTGATGTGGGATCAATTATTTTCAAATTTGTTATGGTTATTATTATGAATGTGCCAATATATGGACTGAGGCATCCTTCTACAATTTTCTTACTTTGTAGTCAATCTCAAGTTCCATATGAAAGTTGGGAGAAAGTTTTATTACCTTGGAAGCCCATGATTCCTATTGATGAAAATTATATTGGAAATGGAAATGAAACATTATATATTATTTTGGATTATTCATCACATGCTTCAACACCATTTATCTCACTGTATGGAAATGATCATTCATCACATGCTTCAAATGAAGAACTAAAGCGAGAGTTAACCTTCAGGGGAAGAAAAGTTGGAGCTCTGGAGTGAGAGTCAGTATCCTCCTAGCTTAGGCACAGATTTAGGGACTAAACCTAAGATTATCCAATGATTATCTATAACACTGAATCAGGGTAGAGAGCTAAAATTGCTCCTATTTGGCACAATAAAAATTTAAACCATTTATCTCGTCTCATTTCATAAAAAAAACTCATTATAGTGGGAAAGATGCTTTTTCAAATTAGAAAACTTCATCACATAAACATAGTTTAGTAGTTACTATATTAAACTCTGCATTTAAATTCTGCTAGTAGTTAATAACTTAGCTTTGATAATCTCTTAAACATTCAAAATTAGTGACAGTAATTTTGTTTTATTTCTATGAATTTTCTAGTTAATTTATCATTTCAAATTTAAACCTTCCTCGTGGGATTGATATTTGGGACTTAAATAGAAAGTCTTATATTATTTGATGAAGATACGTATACTTGGGTAGAATCCCAACATTTTGTACTTAACCTTATTATTCATAAAATATGACATCAAATTCAGAGTCAACTTTATAAATTTTACACAATTATATTTTCACCGGGATCATATGCGTAGTTCAGGTTCCACAGGACTTATGTCGTATGATTTTGAATTAGAAAGAACTATTAGAAAAATTAAAAAAATTAAAAATTACTAAAAAACTCAAAAAATTCAAGAAATAGCAAATCAAAATAATTAAAATGCTGAAGTGTTTAGACCTTTAAGAGATTATACAAACCCTACCGCGGATGAACTTCATTGTAGTGACTAATTCATTTGAATTTAAACCTGCTATTACCCAAATGGTATCAAATGATTATTTTAGGGGAGCACCAACTGAAGATCCAAATTTTGATCTTGCCATTTTTTTAGAATTGTGTGCTACATTTAAATATAATGGTGTATCAGATGATGATATAAGACTTATATTATTTCCTTTCTCATGGAGGGATAAGGTTATGATATGGTTACATTCATTATCACCTAGATCTATCAGAACTTGGGCTGATTTAGCGTAGAAATTTCTTGCTAAATATTTTCCACCATAAAAAACTGTAAAGTTTAGAAATGATATTACATCTTTTTGTCAGTTTGAAGGGGAATTGATTTATAAAGCATGGGAACGATTTAAAGAACTACTGAGAAAGTGTCCACAACATGCTACACCAGATTGGTTAATAATTCAAACCTTTTATAAAGGATTAGTTAGATCTCTTAGATCTATTATCGATGTTGTTGCTAGTGGTTCATTGATGTCAAACCCATTTCATGGCGCTTATGATTGAAGAGATGGCTACAAATAATTTTTAATGGCCTTCCGAAAGGGTAAATCTTAAGAAAGAAGCCAATATTCATGAAATTGATGCTTTTGAAGGATATTCTTAACAGAAAAAGGAAGTTCGAAGATAACAAGCCTATTGCACTTAGTGAGGAGTGCAGTGCTATAATTCAGAAAAAGCTTTCTAAAAAGCTTAAAGATCCTGGTAGCTTCACAATTCCTTGTGCAATAGGACAAAGATTTTATGGGAAAGATTTATGAGATTTAAGTGCAAGCATTAACCTTATGTCATTATCAATATTTAAAAGATTGGGATTAGGAGAAATATCTCCTACTACTGTAACTTTGCAGTTAACAGATTATTCAATAACCTATCCTAAAGAAGTTATAGAAGATGTCTTAGTGAAAGTGGATCTATTTATCTTTCCTATTGATTTCATTGTGCTAGATATGGAGCAAGAAAAGGAGATACCTATCATTTTGGGGAGACCTTTCCTAGCTACAGGAATAACAATGATAGATGTTCAGAAAGGAGAATTAACTGTGTGTTAATTATCAGACAATTACATTTAATATTTCCAAATTAATGAAATACCCTGTAATAGGTAAAGATGATGAATGTTATAGAATGGATGTGATAAGATATCTACGTGAATGTCATTTCAAAACAACTTATGAAGAGAAATCTGAAATGAAAGAGTTGAAACACGAGCAAGAAGATGAATTAGATCAATGTAAAGATTTTTACAAGGAAGATTCAAATTATGTTCAAGAAAGTTTTGAAGTTTTGGACACAACAAAAAAAGATAAATCTTTTTGTCCATCAATTGAAAAACCTCCTAAGCTTGAGTTGAAGTTACTTCCTGAACATTTGAAGCATGCCTTTTTAGATGATTCCTCAACATTATTTGTTATAATTTCCTCAAAATTAACTACAGAAGAAGAAATGAGTTTAATGATAACTTTGAAGAGTTACAAAAAAGCTTTTAGATTGACAATTGATGATATAAAAGGAATCAGTCCTTCAATTTGTATGAATAGAATTCATATGGAAGAGATCTGTAAACCCATGGCTGATCTTGAAAGGAGATTAAATCATGTTATGAAGGAAGTTGTTAAGAAAGAAATTTTAAAGTGGTTAGATGCTGGAATTATCTACCCTATTTCAGATAGTGCATGTCTGATTCACTGTGTTTCTAAGAAAGGAGTGACTGCGACTATGAATGAGCCTAATGAGTTAATACCAACAAGACAAGTCACAGAATGGCAAATATGCATTGATTATAGAAAATTACATCTCGCCAGAAGGAAATCATTTTCCACTACTATTTCTAAATCAAATCCTGGATAGACTAGTTGAGCATAAATACTTTTATTTTTTAGATGGATATACTCGCTATCACCAAATACAAATAGCCACTGACGATCAAGAGAAAACAACTTTTACTAGTCCTTATGGTACATTTGCTTTTAAAAGAATGCCCTTTAGTTTATGTAATGCTCCTGCAACATTTCAAATATGTATGATGGCTATTTTTTGTGATTTAATTGAAAAAGGATTGAAGCTCTTATGGATGATCTTTCAGTGTTTGGAACTTCATTTGAATCATGTTTGGAACATTTATCAAAAGTTATTATGCACGGTGAAAAAATAAATTTGGTCATTAATTGGGAAAAATGTTAATTTATGGTAGCAGGAGGAATTATTTTGGGACATCAGATTTCAGAAAATGATATGGAAGAAGACCCTACAAAAATTCAAGTGATCGCTAATTTAACTTACCCAACAAGTGTGAAGGAAAGTAGGAGTTTTTTTTGACATGCTAGATTCTACAGGCGGTATATTAAAGACTTTTCAAAAATTGCTATGCCTCTATGCCATTTACTTGAAAAAGATGTAATTTTTCATTTTGATAAAGAGTGCGTTAAGGCTTTTGAATTATTAAAATAAAAATTAGTCACTCACCAAGTATTGTTTCACTAGATTGGGAAAACCCTTTTGAATTATTGTGTGATGCAAGTAATTATGCTATTGGAGCTATTTTAGGACAAAAGAGTGATAAGATTTTCAAAGTAATCTACTATGCTAGTAGAACTCTTAATGAAACTCAAATTAATTATACCACAACTGAGAAAGAGTTATTAGCAGTAGTATATGCTTTTGATAAATTTAAATCATACTTAATTGAAATTAAATGTATTGTACATACTGATCATTCTGCTATATAGTATTTAATGAAAAAAATGATGCAAACCCAAGTCTTATAAGATGAATTATTCTTTTGTAAGAATTTGATTTTGAGATAGTAGATAGGAAGAGAGATGATAATCAAATTGTTGATCATCTATCCAGGCTTGAATTAGAAAAACCACCCTCATTTGAAAAAGAGATTAATGAAAATTTTACAGATGAGGAATTGTTCAATATTAATGAGTGATATGTTCCATGGTATGCCAGCATTGTGAGTTTTATTGTTAGTGATATTATATCCTATGGAATGACATACCAACAAAAGAGGAAATTTTTATTTGAAGTTAAGACTTATTTTTTGGATGACCCATTTTACTATAAACAAGGAAAGGATCTTATTATTCAAAGATGTGTGCTTTCAGAAGAAACTTATGAAATTATCCAAAAATGTCATAAGTTGCATTTTGGAGGACATTTTTGTGTTGATAAAATAGCATACAAACTTTTGCAATCTGGATTTTATTGGCCTAAAATCCTTAGAGATGTTAACGCTTATATTAAAACTTGTGATCGATGTCGATGAGTAGGCAATATTTACAGGAGGAATGAGATGCCCCTCAACTATGTATTAGAAGTGGAGATATTTGATGTTTGGGGATTAGATTTCATGGGACCATTTCTACCATCTTTTAGAAATTTATATATATTGTTGGCAGTAGATTATGTATCCAAATGGATAGAAGTTGTTGCTTTACCTTGATGTGATGCTCAAAGTGTTGCAAAGTTTTTAAAAACATACATATTTTATAGATTTGGGATGCTGAGAGTGATCATAACTGGTGGGGGAAGTCATTTTAGAAATGCAATAATGGATAAGTTATTAAAGAAATATCATATTAACTATCGAATTGCTACTGCTTATCATCCTCAGACAAGTGGTTTAGCTGAATTATCCAATCATGCAAGGTTAAGATGATTTCCATGCAAACTTAAGTCTAGGTGGTTGGGCCCATTTGTTGTGATGAAAGTTTATCCTTATGGAGTTGTGGACATCAATGATCTTAAAACTGATAAAATATTCAAAGTGAATGATCACAGACTGAAACAGTACTTTTTAGGTGACCAACTTAAATTAAAAGATCTTATGTTGTTGAGTCAACCAGAATAAGCACTGGTTATGTTGGGCTGACGACGTTAAACCAAACACTTTGTGGGAGGCAACCCATAGTTATCGATGTGTTTGTTTTGAATGTTATGTTGTTGTTTTTAATTTAAAAAGTTTTGATAGTGATTTGAATATATAATGATTTAGTGATTATTCTAAGACCTTAAAATATGACTTAGACATGTTAGAATAAGTATTTAGATGTTAAGTTGACTTGTGCTAAATTGAACACTGGCGATTAAGTGTCAATATCCGACACTTAAGCATTGCAGTTTAAAACTTGTGCGAATTTTGGTTTTTATAAGTTTTAACCGTGATTTGGTTAACTTTCACATGGGATAGCAATTTTAAGACGTGTCTAGGATTTATAGGGAGGTTTAGAGTCTATAAATAGAAGGGTTATGTGAGGATCTATACCACAATTCAAGTCTAACCCTATATTCTAAGAGAGAAGTGAGAGTTTTGAAAGATGTCATCTTGGGAGAATGATTTGAAGAAAAATAAGAAAGTAATGAGAAAGAAGTTTGTTAGTTAGAGTTTGCAAGAGTTATACAACATTTTCCTCGCCATTAGTATTGAAGGAATAATAGAGAAAATCACTAAAATTGAGGCTTATATGGCTTAAACTGAAGCAAAAGCTATGGAAGTTAACATGCATCTAGATCATATAAGATGGCAACTTAGGATGCAATTTAGCCATACCAGTTTTATAGAATAAGTGGATATGGCTATGTATCTAAAGAACAAATGGATTGAAGAAGATTCAACCAAAGTTATTAATCACCGTCCTTATTACCAGTTCTATCATTGTTGCTACTATTACATGTTTGGGATTTGCTTCCTTGATCTTTTCATTATGCGAGCAGGCTGGAGTTAGATTTGATAGCTGGGAGGAGATATTGCAGCCACTCAAGCTTATTACTAATGTGAATGTGAATTCTTATTCAGATCATTTGATTTTTGGCTAAAGAGGTGGATTTTCTAGTAGTTCAACTGCTTCGACATCTTGAGATTCCACTTCACGTGCTTCTACATCACAGGGTCAGACTTTAGGATCTAATTCTCGATCACACAATATTAACTATGCTGCTGATAAGGCATTTAATTTAGAAAACTTTGCAAAGCATATGGATTGATATATGAGGAGACGTAGTGATTATGTGGAAGAATTCTACTCATCTACGGAAAACCTCATGAGAGGTAACTAGAGGGTAGTTTTCCCTCAATATCCAAGACATCCATTATATGGCCTGCAACTACTTGGCATAGTGATGAGAGTGATGCTGAGGAAGAAGATGATTAGACTGGTTTTGTAGTTTAATTTAGTTTTTTTAAATATATAGTTGTTAAGTGTTTTTGGTGCAGTTATACTGTACTTTTGTTGTGTTTTGACTTGTATTTTTTGAGACTGTTAGTTTTGTTTTGTTAGACACTGGTGTGATGTATTTATGTTTTTGTGAGTATTTATTATGTTTTTGAGGTAGTAATTGTGTTAATTGTATTACTTAATGTATTTAGTTAGTCTGTGTTGAACTTAATTCTGAATCTTAGGAAGGTTTAGAGTATTGTTAACTTCTACTTAAAAACTTCATGCATAAATTTTCAATTTACTACCAGATAGTTTCTTTATGTTGCAGTTGTGTATGTTTGTTAATA
>NEWO01000645.1:352157-364129 GCA_003013225.1 Phalaenopsis aphrodite
CATCAAAATTTTAATTTCTAAATTAAAATTTAGAGGCATTTCATTTCTTCTAGAAATATTACCTACTCTCTAACACTGATCACATGTTTTATATATATATTAACATCTCTAAAAAGAGTAGGCCAATAAAATCCAGATTGTAAAATTTCAGTTCTATAATTCACAAAATGTCCTTCAAATTCAAAGTCATGACATTTTTGCATAATCTCCTAAATTTATTTATAAGGCACACATTGTCTTATAACTAAATATTTACATTGCTTATTCAAATGAGGATCATCCCAAAAATAAGATTTTGCATCATAAATGAATTTCTTTTGTTTTTGTTCTGTCAGTCCATATGGTAAAATACCACTTACCAATATAATTCACAATATCAGCATACCAAGATATTTCTCATCCTTTTACAGCATAAAGTTGTTCATCAGGAAAAGTATCTTTAATCTCTCTCTAGAACAAGTATTTCTTCTTGTTCTAACTTTGATATATGATCAACTATTTGATTATCAGTCCCTTTGCTATCGACTACTACAAAATCAAACTCTTGCATCAGAAGTATCCATCTAATTAATCTTGGTTTTGCATCCTTCTTTTGCATCAAATATTTAATAACATAATGGTCAGTATGCACAACACATTTAGTTCCAATCAAATATGATATAAACTTATCAAAAGCATGTACAATTGCTAATAACTCTCTTTCAATGGTGATATAGTTAATCTAAGCATCACTAAGAGTCTTGCTAGCATAATATATGAACTTGACAATCTTATCATATTTCTGCCCTAAAACAGCTCCAATTGCATAATCACTAGCATCACACGTTAAATCAAAAGGTTTCTCCAAGTCTGGTGAAACAATTATAGGAGGAGTAATCAATTTTTCCTTTAAAGTTTCAAAGGCATTAAGGCAATCTTAGTTAAAGTCCAACTTTGCATCTTTTTCTTGAAAATTCTTTGATATATCACCTTTAGAATTCAACATGTCCTAAAAAGCTCCTAACTCCTCTTACAGTAGTAGGTGGAGGTAGCTTTGATATAACCTAAATTTTTGCAGAATCTATTTCCATGTCATTTTCTGAAATTTTATGTTCAAGAACAATTCTTTCTGCAACCATAAAGTGACATTTCTTCCAGTTCAAAATGAGATTAGTCTTTTCACAATGTTCCAGAACTTTCTATAACTGATTTAAACATATTTCAAAGGAAGTTTCAAATCTTAAAAAATTGTCCATAAAAAATTCAATCCCTTTTTCAATCAAACCACTAAAAATTGATATCATACATCCTTGAAATGTTGTCGGTGCATTACATAATCCAAAAGGCATTCGCCTAGAAGAAAAAGTTCCATAAGGACTAGTAAATATTTTTTCCTCTTGATCCTCAGGGGCAATAGGTATTTGGTGATAACAGATATATTCATCTAGGAAACAAAAATATTTGTGCCCAACAAATCTATCCAACATCTGGTCCAAAAAGGGTAAAGGAAAATGATCCCTCCGTGTGACAGAATTTAATTTTTTATAATCTATGCAGATTCACCATCGACTTGTCTTATTGATATTAATTTATTATGCTCATTTGTCATTACAGTTACACCTGCTTTCTTTGGAACACAGTGAATTAGACTCACCCAAGCACTATCTAAAATAGGATATATTATTCTTGCATCTAACCATTTTATAATTTCTTTCTTAATCACTACTTTCGTCATAAGATTCAATCTCCTTTGAGGATCAGTTCTTGGTTTATGTTGATCTTCCAATAAAATTCTATGCATACAGTATGAAGGACTGATTCCTTTAATATCAGCTAATTTCCATCCAAAGGTTTTCTTATATCTTTTCAAAGTTTCTAACAACTGTTGGTCTTGTGCATCAGTTAGTTCTGAGGATACTATAACAGGTAGTGTAGTTGAATCTCCTAAGAATGCATACTTCAAATGTGTAGGAAGTGTTTTAAATTCTATTTTAGGGGGTTTCTTAATTTATGAAATCAAATTGTTGTCATTTTCTGTAAGATCTAACATTTCAAATTTTTCCTGAACATATTTTAGTCCTTCCGTACTCACTTCCATAGACTCATCTTAGATTTTATCCTCATCTTGATATTCCTTATATTTCTTTTCAAATTAATTTTCATATGTCTTTTTGAAATATTCATGGCTTAAATATTCATTAATATCCATTCTGAAGCATTTGATCTCCTGTTCTTTTGCAGGGTTTCTCTTTGATTTTGGAATATTAAATGCAACCTTTTGATCACTAACTCTCATAGTTAGTTCTCCTTTCTACACATCTATCAAAGCTCTTCCAGTAGCTAGGAATGGTCTTCCTAAAATAATAGAAATTTATTTATCTTCCTCCATATCTAATACAATAAAGTCTATAGAAAAGATAAATTTATCAACCTTTACTAAAACATCTTCTATAACTCCTTAGGTAGGTAATCAAACGATCAACTAACTGAAGAGTTGCAGTTGTTGGTGAAATATCTCCTAAGCACAACCTTCTAAAAATTGATAACGACATAAGATTAATACTGGCTCCTAAATCACATAAACCTTTTCCATAAAATTGTTCGCCAATAGCATAAGGAATTGTAAAACTTCTAGGATCTTTAAGTTTTTCAAGAAGCTTCTTCTGAATTATAGTGCTACACTCTTCACTGAATGCAACAGTCTCATTATCTATAAACTTTCTTTTCTTATTGAGTATATCCTTCATGAACTTCACATAGTTTGACATTTATTCCAACGCTTCAACAAATGGAATTTTTATCGTCAATTTGCTCAAATTTTCCAAAAAATTTGGAAAATTGATTATCTCTATACTTCTGCTTCAATCATTGATAAAATGGTGGTGGTGATCTTTTTACTGTGATTTTCATTGGTTTAATAGGACTTTCTTACTCATAATGAAAATCTTCACCAGAATTTTCATTTTCCACCTTATCTTTTTCTATTTCAACCTCTCGTTGAACTCTTTATTCTAATTCTTTTCCACTTCTCAGTTGAATAGCTTTAATTTGCTCCTTGTCCTGATATTTAGGATTTACTTTAACATTACTAGGCAATGTTCCTGGAGATATATTGCTAAGTACAGTAGTAATACATCCAAATTGATCTTCCATGTTTCTGACTGTAGCACCTTGACTCTATAATTAACTTCCCATTTATAATATCAATTCTTCCATTGATAATTTTTTCTCCTTACTTTGTAAATTAATAAATCTTGGGGGGTAATAAGGTTTATAAGCTTTATTTCCTTGATTGTTGGAGCTTTCCACTGGGTTCACAGCATTGTTTCCCCATTGTGGATTTGCAACACTCAAGTCATTGTCACTCCAACTAAAGTTTGGATGATTCTTCCAACCAGGATTATAATAATTGCAATAAGGATTATTATAACGATTTTTTATTGCATTTAAATTCTAAAATGCTCGCATTTGTTTCCAATCAACTAAACTACATTGGGGATTCTAATCTGTCAACTTAAAATCTACTAATTCTACATCCAACGAAGTATATTTCCATATTTATTTGCACCCAATCCCATGGATGACATACTCTCTCATGAAATCAAATGTGATTCTCCCTTTGTTGTAGAAATCATATCCTCTTTTTAGAACATATGTTTCTCAACACATTTTAACAATTTAATTAGCCAGATCAAAAAGTAAATGAAGATCAGAGTTAAAATCATCACAATTTATCAAATTTTAAAACCATAGAAAAAAATCAATTCTTCACAAAACCATTTCTTCAAAGTAGGGAGAATGATAAAGAAGGCTACTTAGAATTCATGAAAAGGATACCATAAAACACGGACTTCATACATAAAAACAAGTTTACAAACAAAAAAAATGAAAAATAGAACGTATCTCACAATCCTTCCCAAGGAAATCCCTAGAAGTTCTCTCTAATCTTTTATCTCTTTACAAGCACTCTCAATTCACTCTTAGAAGTATAATGAAGAAGAAATCTCTCACCTTTCCTCTTCTCTTACAACCCTAGCAGACAATCTCCAAGCCTTTGACTTTCACTCTATCTCTCCCTCTTGGTTCTCACACCACCTATCTTTTTTTGCTCCCATCTTGAAGTTCTTCTCCAACTTGATTTTATTTTGGACTACCTCCTCTGAAAAGAATTTCAATTTCCCTCCAAAATTGAAAAGTCAAACCTTTGAATTCAAAAGATGTGCCTCTTTGATCCAAGAGTCAAATCCCTTCAAATTAAAACCTTTCAGAGTGTCTAGATGCATTGAATCACTCCATGAGGTGTTTAGAACAAGTGTCCCTTTGAAAAATCATGCAAAGCTCGTCTTGAATTGCATTATTTTGAAAATTTTGCATATGTGCATCATGTGCCGATCTGGCGCATCATGCGCCGATTTGGCGCATCATTTGTTGATCTGACACATCATGCGCCAGCGCTCTGGATTTTGGCGCATCAAGGTCAAACCCCAAAATTGGTTGTTTTTGCTCTAAATTTTGCTCCTTTTGTCATTTTTTCTCCAAATGCCTAAAAATATAGTACATGCATTAAAAACACAAAAATATTGTTCTTTAAAATGCAATATGACCAAAAATAAGCATAAAAAGGGTACTTAAAATAGTATTTTTTTTGTGTTAGGGGTCAGCCAGTCATCATCCATCCATCCAATGTAACTGTTATCATCGACCACCTTTTCTTTTTATTTTATGATTTTGTTTGTATTGTGAGTGAAGGAAGATAATTCAAAGGAACTTCAAGGCATTTGGGGGACAGGATTTGAGATAAGTGTTTATCTTTGTGACTACATTTGGTTTTCATTTAGACTACTTGTTTGTGTGCATGATTTCTTATTTTAGACTCAAATGTGGTTGTTCTTTCTCCATGAATGTAGTTTTCTTTATCTTTTTCATTAAAATGATAAGTGATTAAGTATTGAAAGGAAGTTGTGTGAAGTATTAGAATTTAATGTTGGAAGAAGTTATGATGATTTTAAACCTTGTACTTCATTTACTTCTTGATTTGGCCAATTAAGATGTTAATACCTGTTGTGAGAACATGTAAGATCTGAGATGACATTGTCTTAGTCAAAAAATGGAAAGATCACATTTGATTTCATGGATGAGAAAGTAGTTTATGGTGTTGAGTGCAAATAAATAAGGAAACAACTTTAAGGGTATAGAATTAGAGGACTTTAGAGTGATAAGCTAAAACCCCCAATTTGATTTATAGTTTTAGGTTTTAATACAAGATGCTAGCCCCCAGGTGGAGGGAGAAGAGGGAAGTCTAGAGTGAGAGCTAGTATCTTCCCTACCTAACATGTCTTCAAAACTATTCAAACTATAGATTAGCTCATGTTCTTTATAACATCTTTAGTAAGGGTAAAAAATATTATTGCTCCTATTTGACATAACACAATTAGAATCCTTCAACAACAAAATTCCTATACTTGTTACTTATTTATATTGTCTTGATCTTGCAAGTATTTAGTTAAGATAATTAGTTGCTTACTTTATTTTCAATTATAAAAAATTATGAAAAGATTTTCATTTTCATTCCTATTATATCATCTAGAGTTTAAGTAAGAATACTTTGCTAAGTAAAATTTTGTTATCTAATTTCTTTTGTTTTGTAAGTTGCATATTACTAGTTATCCCTATGGGTTCGATATTCGGGGTTTAATTAAAAAAGTCATATATTACTTGATAACGATACTTATACTAACATTTAAATATTATAATTGTATTTTTATTTTCTTCATAGTGAAAAATTTACCTATCTTTTGCTTGGGATCAAGTTTTTCTCTTTTTTTCAAAGTGAGAATCATTATTAAGGAAATTAAGCATATAATCACATACATCACATTTTACATCTATCTAGAACATTGAGATCAATTAACCAATCATATTTGTTTAGGGTTAACTAACCTAAGGTTTAGGTTAACTAATCTTATTAGTTTAGGGTTAACTAACATAAGGTTTAGGTTAACTAATCCTATTGATTTAGGATGACCAATCCTAAGGTTTGGGCTTACCTACATTTGGTTTCGTGGCTAATTAATACAACCTTAAAGTTGGTTAACCAAGTATTGGGTTTAAATTTAGTTAACCCTAAGGAAAAAAAATTCAGATGAGTCCCACTATTGTTAGGAGACCGACATGAACATTAAATAGGCTAGGCTAGATTTAGCTTGAGCTCGGGTTAGGCTAACCTAGCCTAAATTAAACCTAAACCCAAATTAATGTATTTTAACTATTAAAAATGTTTTAAACATGGTTTTAAAATGTTTGAACCTCTATTTATGGTCAAATGTTCAATCAGAAAGAGTTTTTCAATTTTTAAACTTTTTTAACTTTTTAATTTACATAAAAATGTCCTTTTGTTCAAAAATCAAAATACAAATATAGAGACATTAAGACAACATGGAAAAATCAGAGAAGCTTCCCCCAAGACCATTTAATATTTATGTAAAATTTCATATTTTTCCCATTTATATTGTAATTTTTATGATTCAAAAACTCCAGAAATTCAAAATTTAATTTAAAAATATTTAATTGATGAAAAATTGTGATTTGAATTTTAAAAAATTCTTCTCCTTTCCCTGAGTTTATAATATTTTTTCGATTTATTTTTACGAGTTTTCTAAAAAAGTTATGTAATTTTGAAGTTAAGGTATAATTTGCGGAAGAATAAAAAAATTAAAACAAAAAAAAGAAGTTGCATCTTCTTCCTCCCTGACCCCTACATGTGAATGACAAACAATTTCAATAGGCGGAACTTTCCGGAGTCCGTTCTCTGTCCAATCATAACAAAATTTCACGTTATTAAGCTCGTTCTATTTAGCTCAAAGAGTAGATCACATCCATATGGATACGTGGGTGTTTTCTGATCTATTTTTAGATCTGAATGGGAGTTTAATTTAGGATTATTAGTTCAATTTAAAAAATAGATCAGAGCCTAAGAGGTTTGTCCTCAATTAGATTTGAATAAGTAAACTTCCTTGAGTGTATCCATGTCCTTGCGACGTCGATTTGACGTGATTTTCACGTCATGTTGGAAGTTCGCCAGAGTTGTCTCAGCTTCACTTGGAGGAGGCGTTAACAGCTGTGAGAATTATAGAAAATGATTGTTTTGGTCTCCTAAGGACCTAAGGAGGCTAATGGGATGGTTTGTGTGAAGTTTGGGGGAGGTTTTGGCTAGAATGAGGGGTGTCCATGAGCTTCAGGCGGATTTTTCGGTGGCAACAGTGGTTTCTAGTGGTGGCAGTGGCATGGGTTGGGTTGTTCAGGTCAATGGCTACAAATTTCAATAAGGATGCAGAAGGTTTGGGAGGCTCTATGGAAAGTTGGCCAGCTTTTTCTCTCTTGCTCCTCCATTTTAGTTTTAAGCTTTTATGGAGAATGAGAGTGTTGGCTGGTGTGTAAAGAGGGCTTAGGTGTCCAAACTTGATAGGTTGAAGTTGAGGTGGAGCCAGGGGGCAGCATGGTATAGGTTGGGCTAGAGTTTGGCATGTAGTGGCTAGCTTGTCCAATCAAATCCAAGGGATAAGCTCCTCCTATGCCACCTCTTAATTTACCTTGGTTTAAGTTTGAAATGGCTGCTAATTTAGGCATGGATTTGGAGCCAAAATCTCTAGCAAAGTATGGAAGAGGGAAGTAGATTCATGAGTGGGTGCCATCTGAAAAAAAGACATTATTGTATGGACTAAAAGACAAAAGCAGGTTGGAGTGGGTATGGTCAAAAACGGCTTATAATAAGTAACCCATGATTTGGACTAATGATGGCATTTTTAGTGGGAAAATGTCTCCTAAACTAATTAGAGAAGTGAACTACAAAATCAAGCCTAAAAAGTAGCCCAAATGCATGAATTTGGGTTCAAAATGTGCATGGGTGGTGAAGTGTACATGGTCACATGTATGAAATGCAAAATTCATGAAATTGATGTCAAATGGATTGAAATTTTTAATGAAAGTATTCATGAAGATGTATTTTATGATTTAGAAATATTGGGGAACAATTCCAAATTAATTTGGTAGGAAAATATGTGTGGGTTATGTGACACATGTCAATTTGAACCCATTATTCATCAAGATGTCAATGCAAAGCAAATGCTAAGCAAAATGCTTAAAAATTTGAATAAGAATGTTTATGAAGATGTGAAGCATAATGAGGATTAAGAGTAATATGATTTTGGCCTTTAATTATATGTATTTAGGAGGGAATAATTTCAAAATGGGCCTTATTTCATAAAAAAAATGAATGGTGCAATTTTGTTAAATTTTTTTAATGACGATGTTTATGATGACTTAAAATATGATTACGACAATTTTTAAGCAAATTTGAGATCATTTGATATGAAAATCAATCATTTAATGAGATTAAAAAATTTCCCTTAGAGGGGTGAAATTTGAACATGAGGTCTATGAATTGGTAATTTGATTAGCCAAGAACATGTAAATTTGTTTTAGGGATACCCTAAGCACTCACCATGATGAATTTGACATGATTTTGAATAAATTTGAATATGATTATGCCATGAACAAGGAGGCAAGAAAAATAGAGCTTTGGACATGAAGTGTATGAAATCATGATGTGATTGACCAAACTCCTAGGCAGTAATGTTAAGAACATTATAAAACATCACGACACCAAATTTGGAGTGATTTGGACTTCAATTGATGCATGAATGAATGTGATCAAGATATGTGTGAAAAACCTATAAAAATAGGTTTGCCATATGATCACCATGATATAACCCTAGGCATAAACAAAGTTATGTATTTTAAGGTAAAAAAAAATTTTAACTTTTAATGGCCAAAATTTTGGATTAACCGGAGGTTGTTTGGGTCATTTTGGGTTGATTTGGCTAAACATGTCAAAAATTAAGTTAAAAGGCATTTTGGAAATTTTGGCCAACTTTGGTCAAAGGGGTCAAGAGGTTGATTTAAAGGCTCTAGGTGGTTCAGGAAGAAATTTGAAGTCAAATGATAGTGTCCGGGGTCATTTTCAATCAATGTGAAAGGTTTTATGATCCCCGAAACATTTTTTAAGTTTTCATTATTTAGGTGTTGAGGTGTCAAAAAGTTGTCTGAAAGTATGACAATATTAAAGTCAAAATTCTCACTAAGACATAAGGAATGATTTAGTGTGATTTTTAAGACTTATCGGTGACTCTAGGAGATTTTGGAAAATTCGATTTTTTCGGGGTCCGGTGGTATTTTGGTAATTATTCAAAAAATTGAGTATTTTTACAATTTTTGGGTTTCAAATGGTCTAAATGATAACATCAAATGGTTTGAAGTGGATTTGGCGATTCAATGGCAGTTTTGGGGATTTTTGAAGAATTTGAATACTCAAGTGGGATATTTTAAGGGAAACTGGGTTCAAATAATTTTGGTCAGCCCCATGAGTGTAATGATTGTAACATTGTGATATGAAAATGCAATGTTTATGATGATCATGGTGATTATGAATGATGATGCAATGTATTGAAGTACAAAAAGGTGTGAATAGTGCAAGGCTTTCATATGCTCCATAGGTCCTAAAAGAATTCTCATCAGGGTTCCCTTATGTAATCTCTAATCTTTGTATTAATGATTATTGATCACATATATTACCAACATAGAGAACATAGATTTGGTTGAAATGTCTAAGGAGAAGGTGGGTACCATTTCTAAGATACTAAGAAAGTCCTAATATTGGATCTTAATCACTAAAAGAAAGAAGAAGCTTGAGCTTAATGTGAGGAGAAGTTTGAGGAGATGCCTAATTAAAAAATGGCTTCACTTGAATTATCTTAAGGAAAGGGACTTAATTACATTTCTGAACTTATTCTTAATTTTAAAAGTATTAGCATCTTTACTAATAAAGTTCTCTTGAAATTGTTTTCTTTTAATTTTTTTGTGATTCCTAAGTATGAAAAATTATAGTTATTCTTGAAATGAATAAAATATCAGAACTCTTAGACTTGATTACTAGATATTCTTACATTTTTGTTCAAACCCAAGTTATTGAAAAATTTTCTAAAGTTTCACTATTGCATTCATAGGACAAAAAATATAGAAATTTAGGAGTAAACCCCGCAATCATAAATTATAAATTTTTATATAAAGTAAAAGGATTACTTGAGAACAAGTAACGTTTAAGTTTGAGGGAATTGATACATCTTAAAATTACTTATTTTAAATATACATTCAATGTTCATTTTATGCATATTTTTTATGATATTTTTCTTTAATAAAAGATATTTTGCATGTTTATTATTTCAAGTATAGGAAATGCAAATTTAAGGAAAAGAAGCAAAATTAGAGGCAAAATGATGACATGGAGCAGTGATGCCTAAGCGCTACTTCTGGCGCCTGAGCGTCAGAGTCTATATGAAGATTGGTGTCTAGGCGCCCATGACGGCTTATTTTGGAGATGCATTGAATTTTGACAAATTTTGAAGGGGTTTTTGAGGAGACTCTTGAGGATTTCAAGATTTTTATATAATGTGGTAAAAAAAATGTAAAAAGGGGACTTTCATGAGAGGAAAAACTTAGATTATTTAGAGAGACCACTAGATTAGAGAGTAGAGTAGGGTTTTAAGTTTATTTTCTTTGGATTCTTGCAAGAAGAGTTTAGAGATTGCTTCGAAGTAACTTTAGGATTTTCTTTGGGAGAAGCTGACCGACATTTTTTTTCTAATCGACAAATACAAGAATTTGATGACGCTACTAGAAGATTTAATTTCCAGCAACTGCGTCCAAAGACTTGATCGCAAATTTATAGATGTGTCTGATTTGGTTAAGATGTATAATTATAATATTCAATAATGTTAAAGTCAAATTTGTCAACGCAAGTATACGTATCGTTCAAGTAATATAGGGCTCTAATGGAGTCCTAGATATCAATCCCACAGAGAGTTATTTAGAATTTCAGACTAAGAATTTAGAAGAGCAAGACTTTAATCACAACAACAACGTTCAATATGCTTGTTTGTCACTAATAGGCAATTGAAATAAATAGATAATTTTAATAACTAATAAGTAAATAATAATAGAAAGTAGGGTGTAATTGTGATATTCAATATTCAAGATAATTTTAATAACTAAATAAATTAGTTCAATTTATATTGTGCCAAATAGGAGCATACATATTCTTTACCCTTTGGTCCAGGCATAAAGAACATTGATTAATCATATGCTTGGTTACTGATTCTGCGTCTATGCTGGGAGGATACCGGCTCTCACTTTAGAGCTCACATGTTCCCCTCACCTGAGAGCTAACATCTACACATCAGCACCCAAACGATAGGACCGAATCGGGGATTTTAATCTGTCACTCTAAAATCTCCAATTCTTTGCCCGATAATAATATTTCCCTATTTATTTGCACTCAAATTTCAAGGGCTTTGACCTCTCTGAATCTTGAATGTAACCTTTCACTTTAGTCGTAAAACTCAACATATTTTAACAAATCAATTAGCCAAATTGAAAGTAAATTAAGATCTAAGAGAAAAGATTATCACAATTTCTTAAACATTTTCATGGCTTCACCAATTCAAATCACCATTTCACAAATCTCGAGACATGAAGAAAGACAGAGAAAACTACTAAGAACTCATGGGAAAAACACAACAATACTCGGAATTCATATATAAAATCAAAGTCATACAAATTACAACAAGTAAATAACTTATCTCTGATTTCTCCCCAAGAACACTCCTTGAAGTTTCTATGAATCTCTTCCTTTCTTTACAGCACACAAAATTCCTCTCCGAAGTAGCAAGGAGGAAGAAATCTCTCACTTTCCCTCCACTCTTACAATCTCTCAAAAAATTCCTCACAATTGTTACACTCTAGTGGTAACCTCCATAGCCTCTAGCACACTTTAGTCTTCCTAAAATTTCTCCCCCTTTCTCCATTTTCGGCCAAAATGTTCTTTTAGAGTTGTAGATGAGCTTTCCCAAGAGTTGCCTAAGCATCCCTTCAAAATTTGG